>JAAEAF010001058.1:0-45709 GCA_011037195.1 Triatoma infestans | reverse complement strand
TTGGCAAGTTGTTAACCAAATATGTGGACATAGTGATTAGTGAGCTAGAAGAAAGAGAATGGAAGGTGGCTGAGACCTGTTATCTCTGCAATCATACATTCAGCGAAGCCAACCATAAGGTGCGGGATCATTGTCATATTTCAGGCAAATATAGGGGCGCTGCATGTAATAATTGCAATTTGCGATGCCGGCAACCAACTTATGTTCCAGTATTCATTCACAATCTCAGCGGGTACGATTCGCATTTTATTATTAAAGAATTGGGGAAACTTCCAGGCAGAGTTAATGTAATACCTCATACTGAAGAGAAGTTTATTTCATTTGCAAAGTACGTTAATGGTATTCAATTTCGCTTCTTGGATTCATTCAGATTCATGGCAGAGAGTCTGGCTCAATTAGTTAATTACTTACCAAAATCTTCTTTCATGGAAACTGCGAAATATTTCACTGAAACGCAGCTGCCCCTTGTATTAAGAAAAGGCGTTTTCCCGTACGACTATGTGAGTTCATGGCAGAAATTGGATGAAGAAAATTTACCACCTAAGGTTGCATTCTACAACGCCTTGACGGACAGCCATATTGGCGAAGAGGATTATAACCATGCAGTGAAGGTGTGGAACGAGTTTCATTGTACAACGTTGGGAGAATATAGTGATATCTATTTAAAGACTGATGTTTTGTTGCTGGCTGATGTCTTTGAAACTTTAGACGTGTGACAATGAGTACTCATAAAATCGATCCTGCGCATTATTTCACTGCTCCCGGTATGGCGTGGGATGCTATGTTGAGATTAACAGGCATTAAATTGGAACTTCTGCTTGATTATGAAATGATTCTAATGGCCGAACGTGGCATAAGAGGAGGTATCTGCCAGGCTTCCCTACGGTATTGCAAGGCCAATAATAAATACATGCAAACCTATGATCCAACGCAAGAGTCAGTATTCATCATGTATTACGATGCAAACAATTTATATGGTGATGCACAGAGTAGGTTTTTACCTTATGGAGGCTTTGAATGGGGGGAACAGCCGGAAGAGATTCAAGTTCAAGACATCCCTGATGATTCCGACTTTGGATATATATTAGAAGTGGATCTGGAATATCCAGAACATCTTCATCCGCTTCACAACGACCTCCCGTTTCTTGCAGAAACAATGGCGCCTCCTAACAGTGAGGGAAATATTAAAAAATTGATTCCTCATCTTGGCAAGCGGGAGAGATACGTGGTTCACTACATTGCTCTTAAACAGGCCCTCGACTATGGGCTGCAGCTGGTGCGGGTTCGTAGAGCCCTTCGATTTAAGCAATCACCATGGCTACTTCCTTACATCAAATTCAACACGGATATGAGGACTCGTGCAACCAACGATTTTGAGAAGAATCAGTACAAATTATATAATAATGCAAACTTTGGGAAGACTATGGAGAATGTGCGTAAAAGGATGAACTTTGAGCTTGTCACTAATGATAGCAGATTAATGAAATTAATTGCAAAGCCAACATTCCTCGATGCTAAAATACATGATGAGAATTTGGTTGGTGTTAGGATGGCCAAAACAAGGATATACTTTAACAAACTTCCGTACGTGGGCTTTTCTATTTTGGAGATCTCGAAGGATATAATTTTCAAATTTCATTACTCCATTATGCTGCAAAAATATGGACCAGAACGGCTTCGTTTAGTATATACGGATACGGACTCCCTATTGTACCGTATCAGCACAGATGACATTTTTAAGGATATGCTGGAAATGGAAGATCATTTTGACACGTCAGGATATCATCCAAGCCATCCGAATTTCTCAATTAAAAATAAAAAGGTATTGGGGAAATTTAAGGATGAAGTGGATGGGCGCATAATTACCGAAGTGGTTGCATTGCGTCCGAAGATGTATGCTATTGATGTGGATGGGGATATAAAGAAGCGTGCAAAAGGCGTGCAAAGATCTACGCTTAAGAAACTTGGATTTGCCGATTATAAATCCATCCTATTCAACGATGTCTCGATGTTAAGCATAATGAAATCGATTCGGTCGGTAGGGCATAAAGTCTACTCCACCTTAATTAATAAACGAAGCCTTTCAGCCTCAGATAATAAACGGTTCATCCTGCCTGATGGGATAAACTCGTTGGCCTATGGACACCGGGACATTTTAGTGCAGGATATTGATGCAGATTAACGTTTGCGTAAACATATTAGACCAAAAAATTAATTTTATGTTTTTTTTATGATACATTATAAATATTTTGGTATTAATTGATCAAAACAGTGTATTATACCATAAAAAATTAAATAAATGAGTTTTATTAATTATTCAATGTATTATACCATAAACATGTCATTGTAACAAATTGATAATAAAAAATTTTTAAAACAATTATATAAATGAGTTTTTATTCTAACTCCTCAAAAAATATTTATTAGCTGGCATGCATTTTTTAATAGGTATAATGTTAACACCCAGTATCATAATGGTTTGGTGTGATTAAACAGTATATGCTGATAAGACCAAGGACATCTACAATTGTGCAATATCTTCTAACCAACTGTTTTTATCTATATATGTCTCGAGTGAGTCATAACAGCGGTTGTGCGGTCTTCTGACCGATTGAAATTCAATTAAAAAAAAAATAATGCTAAGTTATCGCATTTGATTGACCTCAAGGTCGAAGATAGGATGATAGCGAGCTGCTCTGCGATATATATGTAAAACATTGTAATTAGTAATTATAACCTTCTTATCAGCTTAAATGTTGCGTCATCTTAACTTCCTCTCTCCCTTCCGTTGAAAACTACGTGCTATAATTAATAGGTGTAAGCAGTAATAAAAAAAACTTTTTTAAAACACACTACTACAACTAAACAACTAACTTGGAACGCGCTCGTACAACGCACATAAATTTATAGACGAGATCTTTTTCTACATAGGACCGGGTGGCAGCGGTGGTCTACTGGTTTAGATAACCGACTGTGAGTGCTGGGTTTGCTGGTTCGATTCAAGGTCATGTAGAAATCTTTTTTTTTTCTCTTGAATTTAGGTCTGGCCTGGGGTGGGAGGTTGGGGGCTATCTCTTGAATTTAGGTCTGGCCTTGGATGGGGGTGGGGCGCGATTTGGATAATATTTAATCTGATGACGTCATCTTTGAATTAAGCTCATTGATTTGGATGATGGCAGCGGCGTTCTTACAACCCCCAAAAAAGACTTGGCTCCGTAGCCCCTGGCCCAGAACCGGTCTTTTTACCCTACTGGTGTGTGTGTGTGTGTGTGTGTGTGTGTGTGCGTGTGTGTGTGTAAGTGAGTGTGTAAACAGCATAACTCCAAAAACAAAAAACCGCAGAAAGTTAAAACTTGATATTTCGTTTTGGTATCACCATGGGATCTGACAGTACGTTATCTATCAAAATTCCTCAACCGGAAGTACCACTTTACGACTTGTTTTTTCTTTACTTTGTTGCGTTTTTCTTAAAAATGGTTCCGACGATTTTCTTTAAACTTGGTATATCAACTAAACATACAAAGTGCTACAACTTTTATTTGTAACATTTCTCTGGGAAAATTCATTTAAGAGCAGTTATGGGGGGGGGAGATTAGATTTTCATCTAAAATGCTATTTCAGTTTATTGGACAATTCTGTCAACAAAATAATGTTTATTAGAACTGAATATGTTGTTGCAATTCCAAGTCTGAAAAAATCGGATAACCCGAAGTGCGTTTACTAGATGATTTTTTCACTATTTCGCGATTTTCTCAAAAATGGCTCCGACGTTTTTTTTGAAACATCGTATATAAACTAAACATATAAAGATCTACAACTTTTATTTAAAACATTTCTCTGGAAAAATTCATTTCAGGGCACATTTAAAGGAGCGGTGGGGTTATGTTTTTCTCTGTATTGTATAATAGTTGATTATACAATTCTACCATCCATGCAAAATTAATTAGAAATAAATAGATGGCCAAAATACCGAGTTTCAAGAAAATTAATAAAACGGAAGTGGCTTTTAGTGAACATTTTTTTCAGTTTTCGACGAACTCCAAAGAATTTCATCAAATTTGGTAAACAAACTATAAAATTTGTCAATTACAATTTTGAAAACTGGAGTAAGAGAAAATTTTGTGAGTGTTTCACACCAGATTTTTTTTTAATTTCTATTCTTAGACTTGTGTCTGATGGAATTTAATTTAATTTCTTGACTTGTTTTGTCCCAGGGGGAACAAACTTCTATAACTTCCTTCGTACAAACTTCCTTTACATCTGCCAAAGTTATCAAATGTCCAGCATTATAATTGACAAATATTAATGCTACCAGGTCAAACTTCTCTGTAACTAAATAAACAATAGCGAAACAAAATAAATAATATTTAAGATGACAATGGATGGAAAAAATATGATAAAGGTAGATATTATTGCCGTCCCTGCGTATAAAAAAAAAAAAGTCCACCACCAGAATAAAGTTGTTTAGATTAAATTACGTCACCAGTTTCAAAATACGGTAATTCGTATTTTACTATATGTTTCCATTAAATGTACTGGAATATGTAGAAAGTTTGGCCAAATTAATATAATTCTACTGATTTTTACTTTTTCTTACTCCCCTAGCAAGAGAAAGTATTGCAATCGTGCCAAATTTTCGAAATTGAGTTTTCACCGGAAATACTCGTATATGTTTTGAGAACCACTGGCAACGAGAATTTTTTTTTTTTTCAGATGGCAGAATTGTGTGTGTGTTGTGTTTATGCTCAAGCTGGGTATTCCGTTTAGATCTCCCCCGAATCTCTCATGATGGATTTGATAAAATCCATCAACCGGAAATGCGACTTTGATGAATTTTTTTGTTTCAGATTTATGCGATTTTATCGCAAATGGTTCCAACGATTTTCTTCAAATTTAGTGTACCGTCTACATCCATAAATACTTGAAACATTTATTTGATACATTTTCCTGGGAAAATTGATGTTTGGGTAGGGCGTTTCTGAACGAACCCTTCAATGTACCACTTCACTATAATGTTCTTTACCATCTACATAATATTAGTTTTTACCTCCTATATAATATTAATCTGTATTCACGCGTTGGTCTAGTGGCTAGCGCGACTCGCCGTTGGTGAAAGATTTCAGGGTTTCATTCCCGTGAGGGCAATGTTGGTGTTAAAAAAGTGGGAAGCTATAGCTGGTACGCACCTAGGCAGCGAAAGCCGGAATTAAACAGCTAGGGAACTGAGGCGTTCTGGGAAATCGCCGCCTGGCAAGTCTTTTGCCCCTTCATGAACTGGTGCGCCATATGATTTATATATGTATATATTCATTATATTAGTAGCATTGATACAATTACAAGTTTTCAGAAAACCCATTAGACTAAATTATTCAGTAAAATTGTATTTCCGGTTGACGGATTTTGTCCGAAACCTTCTTGTCAAAAATGTTGATAGTATCTAAACGGAATATCAACCATTCCCTATAAACTATTATTTGTCTTATTGTGGAACATCAAAACATGTAATTCCGTTGAAAATTCAATGTTGATAATTTGAAAAGTTCGTAACACTTGCTCTCACAGCACAATATTGCCTCATACAGTAGAAAATTACAGTATTACAGTAACAAAAAAAAAACTGGACATCCAGGTGGTAGTTGGCTTCGAGGAACGCCTCGAGTAAGATGGCTTGATATGTGAATAGGGATTTAAGAACGTTGCGGTAAGGCAGTGGCGCATAAAGGCGGAAGATAAAGAGGTATGGTGAGAGATTGTGGAGAAGTGCAGGTCCTGCAAGGGCCCCCCCCTACTGCTAAAAGAAGAAGAAGAAACTATTCAGTAATGTCGCACTTTCGGTTGACTATTTTGAATCCGAAATCTTCGTATTGAATCTTCTAGTGGTTCCTAAACTAAACATTTGAATTTCTCCTAGATTGCTGGTTTTTGAGATATTTGTTATTTATCACAAACCACACACACACACACAAAAACAGATCATTCTCTAAAAACATTTTTTTCGCATTCATGGTATATGAAAACATGAATTTCGATGAACACTTAATAAGGAAAATCTGATATAAGAGCAATAGTTATTTCTCTTACAGTAGTAAGAGAACGTAATAGTAACCGGTCGATATGTTATAAAAGCATAAATTCTTATGGCAAAAAACTAAAGAGCCTAAACGGTGTGAGGGCGGGATATAACGGAGCAAGCTGCTGCTTTTAAAGGAATTTTCCGCTTTTCCGCACTTTAATAGCTCTACCATGGCTACCAACCTCTTCTATATATATATTCCACCTGACTTGCTTTTGTCATCGCTAACCGGAAGTGAGTAATCACTTCTTTTTTTGTAGGTGGGGTATATGGTTTTTTTCTGATGAGAAGGAGGGAGAGGTATTTAACAGAAGAAGGTTTAGCTTTTTACTAGTAGCGCTCGGTTAGGCGTACAGGATGGAAAGGAAAAATGGAAAATTGAATGAAAGACGTAACCTGGGATGACAATATATACGGATACGATATAGGAAGTGTGAGGTGTATCTGTACTAAAATATATATTTGTGTGTGTGGGTGGCTGTGTGTATTTGCTGTGTGCACATAACAATATGGGCCGGAGATCGTATAGAATTTAATGTTAAAAAGGGAACAGAGTGGTATATTATTGGTCCTTTCTCCATTAACCCTTTTTTTTTTCTGCATGCTCCCAATATTTGACAGCGACAATACCCTTTCACTTACTCTCACACACAGGTACCATCCTTTCTACTTCCTGTGCCCGGCCTATAACATCCCTTATTCCATATTATACCTGGTTATGATAGGGATTAAATGAGCTTTCTATATCCATTGTGACAGTTATTGGATAGAAGGCCATAAGTGGTGGAAAAGGTTTTCATAGCTTTTCATAACTCGAGGTTTCCGGTAAAATCATTTAAACACACACACACACACACACAAACATTCTGTGTAACCCTGGACTGTACATTTATTTTTGGCTTGTTTATTTTGGAATAGGATTAAATCCCAGAATACTGTAGCATACAATTTAAGCTAGAATGTCATTTTAACAGTAACCACCGTATGATAAGGGTTATCCGTATATGATACTTGCCTAAATACATTTTACAACCAAATGAATATTCATATCAACTCCAAACATAATATAGTCAAAATGAATATCTAGAATGATATTTATAATAAACTGTCATTGTCTTTTATTGTATGAATAAGTGCTAAAATTCGATACTACAGAAAATCCTGAATAAAGTAGATCTAATTTAAAAACAAATATATATTACGATTGTGATATATTTTCGAAATTGAATTGGCACCGGAAGTAAATATTTTATGGTGACCTGAATATGAAAAAAATGTTTTAGCTAATGGTTGTTTGTGTGAGCGAAATATTTCAAAAATGCAGTATTCTGTTCAGATATCGTCGCCGCATCTAATTAGGGTAACATCCGAAGCGCAACTTTCGGAATAGATTTTTTTATATATAAATATTTTTCCAAATTTTCTCTGTAATAGGACCAACGTTTTTCCTTGAAATTCTTTTACAATCTGCGCACATAAATGCCTATTTATTTGCCAACATTTTTTTCCCCCAGAAAAATTTGATATAAAGCAACACAAGTATACATTAAAAGCATAGTTATAATTATAAAATTTGAAGAAAATCTGTAAAATCAGGCAATACGGTTTCACACAGTAGGCTTGTTGTTTCTTTAAATATTCTCAAAAATATTTCCAACGATTTTGTTTAAAATCTTGGACATCGAGAAAATATTTGTTGAACGAAAATCGGCCACTGGTCAGGGAGTAATGCAGAATTAATGTTTACAGTGAGACCTGGACAAAGTGCTGACTGAGAAAAAGGTGCAGGAATAGATGAGTGGTAGCTTGTTTAGACTTGGGACTCGGAGATAGGTCCCAGATTCGAGTCCAGCAGCGCTTTTCTTAATTTTTCTCCCCCTAGGAGCTCTACACCGCACTATCCAGGCATTGTTGTCTGTAACGAGAAAACGAGGCCTGCCGTGCACTGAGAAGGCTGTTAGAGTATTGTGGTTGGTGTAGTTTTTGTGGTTGTTAGAGGATAGTGTAGGGCTTGGCCCCCACCACAGAAGATTTAAAAAAAAAAGCAGCACTGAGATAGAATTCCATCAATCAGGGAGTCTGGATTTCCAAAAAATGAAAGCGGAAGCTACGAACACCTTTACACGTATAATTAGTTTTCCTAACGAGTCCATGGCAGCTGGGTGATAGTAACGAGGGTATATCGCCACATTTACAAAACCCGGGCTGATCTGGAGTTGATTCAACGATCGTGGAGGTTTCAAATAGAAAATCAGTTGAGTGTTGAGAACACAATGGTTGGGGAAAGATGTGGTCAGTTCAGAGCTGGCAGCAGATAAACGAGGACTGTTGGTTTGCTGCCACATAGTTCAACGTCAAAACGTATAAATATGGTAGTTTCATTTTCACTGTTTCTTTACAAACCTCTATTTCACAACAAAACCTCTATTTCTGTAAATAAATAAAAAAAAAAACCCTGATTCTAGAATTTACCTGAAGTAAATAAGGCTAATAATCCTAATGGAATGTCAATTTTGTCCTGGATTATTACTGTATCTATTTAATAAGTAGAATAACAAGAACAAAGCAAACAAGTGCTAACTTATACTGTGTACATTTTGTTAAAGCACTCATCTTCTGGATTTTACATTGTTATAGGAATATTTAAATATTAAATAGAAACTTCATTTTTGTTTATATACTGAAGCATTTAAATACAATCAGGACAAAACAAAAATCTGAAGTTTATTACACTTACACGAACTATATTTTACTTCTTACAGTTCGAATTTGTAAATATCTTCTTCAATGAAAGTTGAGTTTTCACTAAATATTCAGTCATCTGTCGTATTATATTGTGTAATGATGTCATCATGCATTTAATTTGAAATTGCCGTTTACGAGATCAGCTGTTAACTAACACGCGAAATTGCCGTTTACGAGATCAGCTGTTAACTAACACGCGAAAGTCACTTTCCCGGAGAAATGTTTCATATAAAAGTGATGAAATTTATACCATTACGCTTCTATACTGGCAATTACCAAATATACGTAAATATATATTCGTTAATGACGCAAAAGCAAAACACAGTTTATATTGAGCTCGAAAAAATTCGGTTGATCGGAAGTGCTTTTTCTTTTTTCCATTTTTCACCGATTTAATCCATAAAACACCGATGGATTTCATTAATTTTCATACTGATTATACTTTTGTTTGATACTTTTTTCCGTGGAAGTTCATTTAAGAGTTTTGTTGGTGGGGGGGGGGGGGTGAAAGAGGTAAGGTTATGCTTTTTTTAAAAAGTTGTGTTTATTAACTTTATATTTTCCTATTGGTGTAACATTGAATCCAACTAATGTGAGATTAAGTTTGAAGAAAATTTTGTCATTTATAAATAAGTAAGTTACAGCAAGAGAAAGTCGTGTGAGTGTTTCACACCAAATATTTTTAGTTTTATTTTTGGAGGGACCAGAGTTTAACTTCCCTTGACACCTAGCACAATCTGGCTGTTATTAATTGTACCAAAAATTTATTTAAAGGTTTTTTTCCATGAGAATAGTGGAAAAAAAATCACACGAACATAAATACAAACATACGATTCGCTAAAAGCAAAAAAAAAACTCTATTTTGTACTCAATAAATATGTATATTATCGGTGAAAGTCCATTTTCTAAAATTTACCATATTCCTCTTACAGAAAAAGTAAAAAGTACATATTTAGACAACTATATGCTGTATTTTTTTTCCATGTCCTTCCGTACAACACATTAGAAGGAGATTGCTATATAGAGGGGATCAGAAGTGATGGAGGAGTTGTCATATATCACGTTATCAATGGAAGGTTAGTTCTACCAGGGCAGCAAATATATATATATATTTGATTATATATGAAGGTTTGTGTTTGTGTATGTCTGCTATAACATATACATCATCATACATCAAGATCACATCAACCATACAAACAGCTCCTATGTAACATATCCCTAGTTATCTGTATTATATAAACCACTCATTGGCCATGTACATCCCGCAATCGTTGTTTTTTTCAGTGTTTTGTCCCCCACCCTACTAGAAAAAACAATCTGCTGTGAAACACTCATACAACTTGCTTTAATGATTACATACGATTTAATCAAGAATTTTTTTGAAAATTGCAACATTACAGTGTATAGTTGGTATGGTCATAAAAACATGGTTAATGGATAATTCACTTATATACCTGACCCACCTTATGCCACATATATACCACGAACCAAGCGCTCTATAACATAATCAACTAAGCTTGTGTAAATTTAAATTTAAATTCTAAATTGATAGACCCCCCCCAATGCCCCTCCAAAATGTAGGTGGTAAAAATCATGTATTTTACTCAAATACTTTAAAGGGAAGTATAACGCTACTCAGAATTTGTTGTGGTGGTTGGTCCCGCGGAAATGGAAAGCATCAGAGACATTTTCCATAATAGCCTGCTTCATTTTGTGGTCATCGACCGGTTTCTGGCGTTCGCCCATGTTCAGGATGCGTTTATCCCACTGTCTGACAAACTCAGAATTCTCAAAAATAAACTTTTCTGTGGAAATGTTACAAATAATGGTGATAGGTATTTATGTGCGTAGACAGTATACGAAATTTAGATAGTATACGTGGGAACCTTTTTGGGAAAATCACGAAAAACTGAAAAAAAAAATCATTCAGTTAAAGTCGCTCTTCCGGTTGATGAATTTTGTTTGTAATTCTTCGTATCTGACGTGGTGGGGTTACCTAAAACGGAATACCAAGTTTGAGCTTCCTGCGACTTTATCTTTTTGAGATATTCTTTTCAGTTTTGACACAAACACCCGGAACATTCTTTTTTCGAGAAAATTTATTTAAGGGAATTTTGAGAGAGATGAACGTTATGTTAAATCGTCTATGTAGTTTAATTGTTCTTAAATCTGATGTTTTTGTATTTATTTTCAATTTGTAAGTATTGCGCATGCTCGCCAAAGACAACACATGTTTTTTATAAGGAAATACGTTAAATATATTATACTGTTCAATGAGGTATGCTAAATTTACACCTTCTAATCAAACACCAAGTTCTTTATTATTACAATTACGCTTTTATAAACGGGTGTAACTACTTAAAAAACTAAAAACAGGTCCGCACCCCAATAGATTGTGGTTTTCTAAAAAAAAACTCGTTTTATAAAGTTTATATTATTCCATTCATGTAAATTGGAAGCAATTAAACATACAAACAGTAAGAATTATATGTTTGAAGGGAATGAATCAATTATAACTATGTTAATTACAATAAGAGAGAGTTGTGTGAGTGTTTGACACTGGTATAAAGAAACAGTGATGTCCTGCCTGTCTCTAACACTGGATTCCAGTGGAACTACTTGGTCAAAATATCTCTGCAACATCAATCTCTTCATATGTTTTGAATCCATAGGATTTGTTTTGTGTATAACTATTGTATTATTGGTCGATTCACTATTTTATCTGTCTCGTAATAACTTTGGATAAGTTTTCCTTTAGTTTTATGAGGGCGGCGTCATCTCAACGAGACAGATTGTGTGACGTCTCGTTGTGACCTCTCTGCCATCTCTCATTGGTATGTATGTAGGTATATGTGAAAAGAAAAATCTTAGGATGTGGTATTATTGTTATATAAGCGATGTTTTATAACTGATTACTGTTTTATAACTGATTACTGTTATATAACTGATTACTGTTTTATAACTGATTACTGTTATATAACTGATTACTGTTTTATAACTGATTACTGTTTTATAACTCTCTTGTTTTTTAAGCTCGTAAAACTCTTAATACGTTTTCTTTTACTTACAAACTTACTTAGATGGAGTCAATTCCAGGGGTGTCCGTTGACAGTAAACAGTTGACAGGAGAATTTCGCTGGTTTTGGCGTTGTATTGACATATCTGAGGGGTGGTCTGTTGTATTTGGGGATACCGGAACATATTAACGAGACGCCCTAAGACGTCTCAGTTTCAACATTTGGTTTTTCACCATATTATTTCTAAGGCAGAGCTCTGAAATTTATTTGATGGCAATAGGGTTTCAAACATTGATTTTTCTTCTTTTTTTCACTTTTATGGTTGGAAATAAATTCTGACAATCATTTATTGGATTCAGAAACACTTTTTCCCATTTTCTTTCCACGTTTCAGTGGTGGGCTGATGAAGAAATAATGGCAGCAAGGGTTAAAGTATTACCATCAAAAACATTACGAAATAATGTCCCAATAATGTGTGTATGTATGTGAGTGTGTGTTAGTAATTTAAGAGGGTGGTTCCCCACACGGTAGTTTCCCATCTAAAAGGTGTGATAAATGTTTAGTGTTTGCTGAATTGTGGGCGACGGAGCTACTGCACACAGACAAACATACATACGTATCCTAACGTAAAGTGGCGATGGGAGGTCGGGTAGACGGTTTTCTAACGTTTAACCAAGCCAAACCTCTCCCCCATCCCAAAGAGGCTTTTTCTTACAATACGTGCTCTTGTACACAAAAGGGGTTGCGTTTTTCCTTAACATATTTCCCCATTCTTGCACAAGTTCCCAGTAGTAAGCTTTACACACTTACATTTCTTCACTATTGTGTTAAAAGATGAATACCATAACATACTATAGAATATTATACACCCACACATATTCTTAGGACGACCTAAACCATAGAGAGTGAGGAGAGGGCCGGACATTATGATTCAGCACGCATTACATACTATAATGGCTTGCCATCCTTTATTCTAAAACCTCATCTCTACAATGTCTGTCTTTTAACCCGGACAAACATAGAACTAAGAAAAGAACCCACAAATAAAATTGAAACAAAAGATGCTTTTACATAGTGAAATGTGATTTAACTGCCATTTTGCGGGCAATTATATTTTCCATTTTCATATTGAGGAAATAGTGACGAGCATTTCAATTTTGAAATTGATTTTTACGGAAAATACACAATTTTGAGTTTTTACCTGAATATTAAAAGAAAAAAGAAAAAAAAGTATGGTGTGAAACATCAACATTACTTTCTCTTCCTGCAATTTACCAGTTAAATTGAAAAAAGTGCGGCAGGCAGTCCATTTTGGCCTGGTCAGGAAAGACTTTCTTAGTAACAGAGATGTGTCAAAGAATTGGATAAAAAGTCTGGCGATCTGAGTTTTTCAGAGGTTTTCAAAGATCGTCCATGAAAGATTTAACGAGCAACACTTGAGGCTATCTAGACTTACTCAAAAAAAAATTGCTTGTAACAAGCAATTACTGTCTCAACTCGCTCCATGCTACTTGTTACAGGCCAGAGAGTCTTCACCCAGCTAGCTAATCGACTGTTAGAACAAACAAGAGTTCTAATTAGCTCCATTGCACATCAGCCAGGGCCACCAATCTGCAACCATAGTAACATCTTCACTCTTGGCTCGGTCACTCTAATAATCTTTTCGCCTCACAAAGTTCGTAAATATAATTGTTTCGTAAAATGGTTATAGCGAGTTTTCCTCAGCATGTTGACCGCTATAATTACAAATTTAGGCCTCAAAGTACGAAAACTTGCAGAAAGCAGGAACTTGATCATTCATTCTAGAATCACCAGTGTACACGCGTAGGCGTGAACTCAAAAGCGTCAGTGGGCCTTAATGAAGCACGCAATTATGAAAAGTAACAAGGCAATAAAGTTTTAATTGGCTTACTTTGAAGATGCGGTTATGATGAATGAGAAGCGTATCTTGAGCCGGAGAAGCTATGAAAGACGCTAGGAGGCGTAAAAGGGTATAAAGGAGGCTGTGTATATGTGTAAATATGTTGGTGTATGGGTGTGTATGAAAGGAAGTTGCGGGAAAGGTAATCAGTGAATGAAGCGGTACGGAAGCGTGCGTTCGTTGATGCGAATAAGACCTCTCGGAAGCTGGTTGGAGGCAGAGATGAAAGACCTGTGTTGTAGACGCAATACTCCCATGGAGGCGGTGAAACTTAATGATGAAGCAGTAAAGATTCTGACGCAGAGAACAAATACACACACATGCACGTGAAGCGAGCCAAAACCACAAGTGAAGAAAAAGGATGATTAACCAGGGAAAACGGGGTGGCTGTGGAAAGGAAACCAACGTCCGGAGACGCGAGAGAAGGCGCGAACGCCCCAGAGAATTGGCGGGAGAAAATTAGTCAAAGAGAGAGAACAGGATGTCTGGCCGGACGACGTGGGCGCACGCGGAAGTTTTCTCCTATAGGTACAACCGGGCAAGACGACGCAACAACCAGGTTCGAAAAAAGATCCTAACAATTTTCTTTATAAGATTTTTCAATTTTTCTTTATAGTTGGCATTTATATATATATTTGACTTTCATTTGAAAGATTTTTTTGGGAAAATTGACTTGAGGGGGTTTTGTACGAGTATCTTCAATATAAGGTTCTTGCCTACATACAGATAGATATATAAATTTGAAGAAAATCAATTAACCGGATGTGCTGAGATATTTTTATTTTCCTTTATTTCACACACTCTGCTAAATATCACAGATTTCAGAACAAGAAACTAAAACTTCCTATCAGCACCGTAGAATTTACAACTTTACAACAGGAACTACTGAACAACTTCTTCTATTCTGTGTGAGTGCTTAGGTGCAAGGATCATCCTGACACTATTCTCCTTGTTTCCTACATTACTGCAAATAGTTTTCTCTTTTTTTACCTTGATTTATTTTTTCCTTTTATATTTATAACACTTGTAATTTATGTCAGATATTGTGTTTCCTTCCGAGTGAAAAATAATATTACACTTCAGACTATTTACTGTTCTTGCTATTTTTTAATTTCAGTGCACGCCATGCTACCCATAAACAGGAAATCATGCATAATAGATCAGAAAAATTTATCTAAAATTTCTAATAGAAAACTTTAAACAAAAAATATAAATAAATAAATAAACTAGTTCAAAAAAACTCTCAGAAGCCATATTTGATGGTTTTTTGTTTTGTGTTTTTTTTTCAAGTGAAAACGATTAAAATTTTAATGAAAATCCATGAAACTTAACATAATCTCAAAAAAAACGAAAAAACAATCAAATGAATTTCAATTTATGTTATACCATGTTGAAAGAAGAAAATCAGTGGCGTATTTTGGGGAAAATTTAGGAAGGGGATGGAAACATTCCCGTAATGTTAGGCCTCCACTTAACGGATTTTAACCGGTATCAGATCATTTGGCTTTGTTTAAGATACTTTATATTCACGCACATTATTGCCCAGTCCCTCCTCCCACCTTCTCCCAAAAAGGAAAAAATACAAATAATTACATTTTAAATGATAATATTAAAATAATAAATCATAGATTAGAATTGAAATTTTTTGCACGTATTTCTTTTACAATTTTTTTTTTTTTTTTAGTTTAGATTGCATGCTGGCTGGCCATTATTATAGTAGTAAGAGAGTTGGTGAACGGGAAAAACACTGGCACACTATTGTTGGGAAATAAAATAGAAAATGCGTGATTCCAAACAATGATGTATAACAATCAATTCTTGTCAGAGAGCGAATTAATCCCAACCTATTATATATAAATATACATGTATATTTACCAACCTATATAATATAAAAGATTGAATAAAAGTTAGTTTACATTGTTTAATAAAAAGTTTCTTGTTAAATTAGATATATATATATATACAGGAAATTGATGGAATTTAATAGAATTTATATTTTGAAAATGAAAAATAAAATGTACGTTTATTAATAACAATAAAAGAGTGATATTTAATAACCTTGGCATTATTTTTTTTCCCGTAGGGAAAAGAGACCTGCACATTTTTTTACTAAGGATTTTGAAGTCCCTTCGGGTACTCAGCCTAACAATATAATACATAGACTTCACAAAATACCAATTACAGATTCTATACTGTACCCAATGACCAAATTCTGTTTATAAACACACAATGCTACTAAAATGGCCATCTTTAACTTGATATTTCGTTTAGGTATCACCATGGGATCTGACAGTACGTTATCTATCACAATTCCTCAACCGGAAGTACCACTTTACGACTTGTTTTTTTTACTTTGTTGCGTTTTTCTTAAAAATGGCTCCGACGATTTTCTTTAAACTTGGTATATCAACTAAACATACAAAGTGCTACAACTTTTATTTGTAACATTTCTCTGGGAAAATTCATTTAAGGCGCGAGTGGGGATGGATTGTATTATATCTCTGAACTCTGATAAGCATACAACCTAATTTATAAATAGAAGGCGTAGAACATATACACTCATGCAGTACTCTTCTGTATTGAAGGTTTAGCATGTATACTCCTTTCGATACTAGATTACATTCTGTGGGGGTTGGCCATACAGTACGCCACCGCGACCCCTAGGGGCCTATTGTGGCTTCCCATTCGACACAAACTGCCTGCATTAACATTACATTAATCGTTTATCTTCTTTGGTTCCTTTTTACTTTCACTTACTACTTACTACAAAAGGAAGTATGTTAAATTTTCGATATGGAGTTTTCACCGGAAATACACGTTTTGAAGTCCCCTGAGTCAGAAAAAGGTGTTTTTAAAAATTGGTGAGGTGTGTGTATTTAAATAGCATAACTCAAAATTGAAAAATCCCAGAAAGTTTAAACTTGATACCATGGAATCTGTCAGTAAAGTTAGTCAAAAATCCTTATTGAATTTTTCACATTTTTACAATTTTCACGAAAATGGCTGCAACGATTTTCTTTAAACTTTTCATATCAACTACAAATATTCAGGGCTACAACTTTTATTTGAAACATTTCTGTGGGAAAATTCATTCAAGACGTGGGTGGCAGGGTTGTATTATATAAAGTATTAATTCAGTTTGTTGAACTATTCCATCTAAATAATATTAAGCAGAATCAAATTTGTTGCCAAAATTCGGAGTTGAAAACTTGGTGACCGGAACGCGTGTTTACTAATTTTTCTTGTTTCTTACGATTTACTCGGAAATGTCTCCAACAATTTTTTTAAACTTTTATCTTCTAAATTCTTTGTAACCATCTATATATATTAATGGCAATTATATAATTATGATGCCAAAAATTCCGTGTTTGCAGAGAATAGGTTGGCCACAACTGCAATTTTACTGAAAAGTTTTTTTTTTCCAGTATTCTGCGATTTTTTCCACACAAACCCTCATGGGTTTCCTTAATATTGTTATTCTTTTCGTTTGTTTGGAAGCTTATCTGAGAGAATTCTATTAAGGTGCGTCTTTCTGCTTTAAACTTCATAAACTATCAACGCACAGAAATACCTAACACTTTTATTTAAACATTTGTTCGGAAACATTGTTTTTAGGGAGTTTAGCTGAAGTAAGAGGAAGTTATACTGTAAGAGGAAGTTATATTGTAAGAGGAAGTCATAATGTTAGAGGAAGTTATACTGTAAGAGGAAGTTGTACTGTAAGAGAAAGTTATACTGTAAGAGGAAGTTATACTGTTAGAGGAAGTTGTACTGTACGAGGAAGTTATACTGTAAGAGGAAGTTGTAATGTAAGAGGAAGTTGTACTGTTACAGGAAGTTGTACTGTAAGAGGAAGTTGTACTGTTACAGGAAGTTGTACTGTAAGAGGAAGTTGTACTGTAAGAGAAAGTTATACTGAAAGAGGAAGTTATACTGCAAGAGGAAGTTGTACTGTAAGAGGAAGTTATACTGTAAGAGGAAGTTGTACTGTAAGAGGGCGTTGTACTGTAAGAGGAAGTTGTACTGTAAGAGGAAGTTGAACTGTTACAGGAAGTTGTACTGTAAGAGGAAGTTGTACTGTAAGAGGAAGTTGTACTGTAAGAGGAAGTTGTACTGTTACAGGAAGTTGTACTGTAAGAGGAAGTTGTACTGTTACAGGAAGTTGTACTGTTAGAGGAAGTTGTACTGTAAGAGGAAGTTGTACTGTAAGAGGAAGTTGTCCTGTAAGAGGAAGTTGTACTGTTACAGGAAGTTATACTGTAAGAGGAAGTTGTACTGTAAGAGAAAGTTATACTGAAAGAGGAAGTTATACTGCAAGAGGAAGTTGTACTGTAAGAGGAAGTTGTACTGTAAGAGGAAGTTGTACTGTAAGAGGAAGTTATACTGTAAGAGGAAGTTGTACTGTTACAGGAAGTTGTACTGTAAGAGGAAGTTGTAATGTCAGGGAAGTTTAGTTTTCAACTGTGAAGTTAGTTGTACAGGTAAGAGATGTACTAAGGGTAAGAGAAGTTGTACTGTTACAGGAAGTTGTACTGTAAGAGGAAGTTGTACTGTAAGAGGAAGTTGTACTGTAAGAGGAAGTTGTACTGTTACAGGAAGTTGTACTGTAAGAGGAAGTTGTACTGTAAGGGAAGTTGTACTGTTACAGGAAGTTGTACTGTAAGAGGAAGTTGTACTGTAAGAGAAGTTGTACTGTAGAGGAAGTTGTACTGTAAGAGGAAGTTGTACTGTAAGAGAAAGTTATACCGTAAGAGGAAGTTGTACTGTAAGAGGAAGTTGTACTGTAAGAGGAAGTTGTACTGTAAGAGGAAGTTGTACTGTAAGAGAATGTTATACTGTAAGAGGAAGTTATACTGCAAGCGGAAGTTGTACTGTAAGAGGAAGTTGTACTGTAAGAGGAAGTTGTACTGTTACAGGAAGTTGTACTGTAAGAGGAAGTTGTACTGTAAGAGGAAGTTGTACTGTAAGAGGAAGTTGTACTGTTAGAGGAAGTTGTACTGTAAGAGGAAGTTGTACTGTAAGAGGAAGTTGTACTGTAAGAGGAAGTTGTACTGTTAGAGGAAGTTGTACTGTTAAAGGAAGTTGTACTGTAAGAGAAAGTTATACTGTAAGAGGAAGTTGTACTGTAAGAGAAAGTTATACTGTAAGAGGAAGTTATACTGCAAGAGGAAGTTATACTGTAGGAGGAAGTTGTACTGTACGAGGAAGTTGTAATGTAATACTGTAAGAGGAAGTTGTACGAGAGTTCCCCAGTATTAATATTTCCCGTTAGTAAGTCTTAGAAAGGGCTTGTTTTTTTTTTTATTAGTTCGGTTAGTATAAAAGTAACAATATATTTAATTAAACTGAAAAACTAAATTAAAAAAAAAGAAAAATTAAATAAATAAGAGAAAGTAAAATTAATTGATTATTCCCAATTTCATTCATTAAATATCAAGTATTTTAAAAGCCAAAGTTATGAATTAAATTATTTCCGTCTGAATGAATAAGTGAAGTCATATCCATTCTATTTCTTTCCTATTACTAGTTTACCTCTTTTTACGGTCCATATTAAAGTAATTGGATTTCTGAGTATTTCTCTTCTGAATAGACTCCAATAGCCGCAACTTTTAAGAGTTGAAGCCACAACTTTTTTTCCCAATAAAAAATCACTTTTCAAAATGTTTTTCACTTTTTATTTTAGAACATTATTTTTATTATTTGTTTTACCTATTTATATTAGTTTTTTATTTGAATATGATTCAATTAAAAAAGAAATAATCCGGTATGAAAATTCAAATGTTTTAAAAGGTCGTTTTATTAACTTTAGATTCTTCCAATTGATATAATATCGAAGGCAATATCTAGTAAAAATTATAAGTTTGGATAAATAATTCAGTAACAACTGTGTTATCTGCAGTAAGAGAAAGTCGTGCGTATTTCACACTAGATTTTTTAATGTTTGTTGAAAAAGTCGTAACTTTTATCCGCTACTACTTTTTGCGCCTGCGACCACAATTAAGTTGAAAATCTCTGTTGTTTACTATAATGGATATACCAAGTTCAAAGGACATCTTGAAGCCAATTGGGAAAAAGTGAAAAATACTTTCAGTAAAAAAGAGGTACTTCTGGTAGGGTAATTTTATCAGTTAAGTTCCTAACAGATCCTACGGAATGGAACACACCCACACGGAATGTCAATTTTGAACTTTCTTCAGTTTTTCGTTTTTGAGCCATGCTGCACACTTCTAAAAACCATTTTTCCGGACTGAGGAGACCTGAAAACGTGTATTTATGATGAAAACTCGATATCAAAAATTTGACACCAGTTAGAGAAGGGAAAAATTATAATTGTACAAGATTTTAGATTTATATAATGTTGTTTTGTATGAAAGTTCCTTCCTTATGTTCCTTGTCTTATTTCCTTGGGTGAGTTTTGGCTTTTTTATTGACAAGTGATTAAGGCAGCTGTGATAGGGCAGGTGAGATGGTAGGGTGAGTTGATTGTTGGTACATTATTCTTGTGATGTGCCATTTGATGAGTGTAAGAGAATATAAAATGAATTTGGTGTTCCAACCACAATTCCATATTAATTGGGACTTTCATCAAGTGAATAATAGATCCAATCTGCTAGTGCATATTTTGGACAAATACAGTAATTTTAATTCAGAGATAATTAATTCAATAGTCAATTCTATTAAAGATTGAAAGAGAAAAAGGTTAAATCGTGTGAGATTGTTTTTAATTAATTATTATTATTAAAATTAGTTCAAACATGGGGGGCATAACTGTATGAAAATGGCTATGGTTTGTATGATTTTATAAATTTACCAAATATGAGGTTTATGTTTTAGTGGATAACTCTTTGAATTTTCATGAGTTGTATAATACATTCTCTATAGAAAATTTGTGTAAATTTTACCTGTGTATATATACATGCCAAGACCGGCCAAGTCCATTTTATTAATGGAAAACAGGGTGGTTTTCCAAAACAAGTGAACATTGGAACGTGAGAAGGGTTGAGAAAATTGGGTGTTCCTGTGGGAAGAATATTGGGGAATGGAGGCTGTCTATTTCTCTTTGTCGCTCTCTCTGTCTATCCCTCCCTTCGGTGGCATGCTTGCTCCCTCCACTTCCTCCGTCCTAGCTGTTCCTCATAAACCAAGAGGGAAGAAGGCCAGAGTTTTGTTAGCCGCACCCCCCACGTCTTTCTCTAATTAATATGATTTCATTATTAAACGGGCTCCTTGCACCCACCACCAGCCTTCCATTCCCCCATAACCGTGTTGCTCCGTCCAGGAACCAGTTGTACGTTTTATGGTCCTTTGTTATTAAATAATTCCAGTGAGCCGCCAAGTATATTTTCCTTCATACTCTTTCCACATTAAAGCATAAGAATCTCCTTCTTCCTTCTCCTTCGTCACCTTACACCTGGGAGAGCTCAAACTTAACACCTTCATATTTAGGCAGTTCTTCTTATCAACTCGCTTTTCTGGTTGTACGGTTTCAAGAACCAAACTACCTTGTTACCTATATCGCTTAACACACTCGTTTAACCCAAACTCCTTTTATAATTATCAAATTTCCTTTGGCCTTAAACGTTCAAACTTTATCAAGAAAATATGTGTATTACCTTCATATTAACAATTTTCCATCCATTGTAAAATTGTTTTTGCTTATAATATCCTCCAGGTTTGCTTCGCTTTTAATACTAAATTACATTAGTTGCAAATTAGCTGGATTTTGACATTATGTTATGAATTTCTAATGAAATTTTAATGAATTTACTTTGCGAGCAATCACTAGTTCCGCTAAAATTATCAGGAGTGACACATTTTTCCTGTCTTGTCAAAAATAAAATTCAATTTATATTACGTCATACTGCTAATTATATATAATGTTTTAACAGATTTTCAAAATTGGGTTTTTAATCCACAAAAATATGTTTTGAGGTTCCTGGAGTACGAAAAAATTATATAACTATTGCTCTCTCTCTTCCTCTTTGTTTGTGTCGTGGGAGGGTGTGTGTGTGTGTGTAGATTTGTAAATAAAAATTGTTAGAAATTCAGACTTGATGGTCAACATCCGTCTGCCGTAAGTGGGAATTAATGATTATCATATTAAGTTCCATTAAAGAAAAGTTACAATTCCAATATTGAAGAAAATCTGTAAACGGAAAATGCAACGTTATCGAACAGTTTCTGAATTTTTTTTCAGTATTATTTCCCAAAAAGGGCTTTCTTCAACTTGGAATTTCGTGAAAATTCCAAGAAACTCAAAAATCTATTCTATAAAAGTTTATTTCCGGTAAACCGATTTTCTTCATTTTGGAATTTTAGCATTACTGTTAATAATCTTGACGCTACGTAGGAGATAGAACCTTATATTTTACTGAAATGGTAGTTTATAGGAAAGTTCCCTTTTTGGAAATTCACTTTTTCTAAAAAGTGATGCACCTATATGTGCTTCTTAGTAATGCGCAGTTTAAAAAAAATCGCTGGAGCCATTTTGGAGAAAAAACGTGATAAAACTGAAAAAAAAGGACATTCATTAAAGTCATACTTCCGATAGATGGGGGTTTTTACCGAAATCTTCAATTATTTATAATCTAATGTTTTAGGCCTCCGCGGCCATTTTCATGATAAACACTTGAATTTCCGGCTTGTGACAGCGTCAGTGATTTGCTACAAACCGACGTTTCCCCCACATTGCGATGAGCCTCTTCAGGAGCGTTACATCTTTTTCACTGATGCGGTCTCAACCCGGAAACTCAAATATTATTTCTAATCTATTCATCTCGTCATTCTGAATATGGGCGAACAGCTGATCTAAATAAATAACGTCGTCTTTCGCAGAAAATATCTCGGATGTTTTTCCAGCACTGACACCATTTGATTCAATTTGATTGATTGTTGGATTCATTAAAATGAGATTTATTTAAAATAAAAATCATATAGCGGTTTATTATGTTTAAATATCAATTTAGTTTTGAAATATACAACTTGCCCAGAAATCAGTCCACCAGGCTTATAAAAATGGAAAAACCATTTCATAACAAGAACGTTCAAGTAGGACAATGTTACTGGTGCATTGTATTTGGGGTAATAGAGTGTGGGGAGATCTGTCACATTGAGATGATATATTATTATTCCTTCTAAAGTAATAAAAACATTTAAATGTGCCGGACCCAGGGTGGGTGGTGCCATAAACTTTAGAATGAAGTGAACAAAGAAGACCAGATGGTGATGAATGAAACACTTTAAATCATCACACTTTAAATTGCCATCACTTTAAGATTCTTTATTTGTTTCTATTATTATCGTTCTTTCTTTACTTTTTCCCATTTTACAATTTTTTTTTTTTAGTCATTTTTCCAAACCTTTGTAAAGTTGATTATAATATTGCCTCTGATTCTATTATATATTTATTTATTTATACATACGGGGTTGTACCCCATTTATAAATTAATTATCTCGTCATCAAACACGACAAACAAGACAAACACTATACGAAACCAGGACAGACTATAGATATAAAAGAATAAAAAAAATATAACATAAAATAACAAAAAATGGAATATAAATACTATGAATGATTAAAAATCTATTATGAAATACGCGCACAACTTCCTCTCACTCTGTTATACAATTCAAATTTTGCTCATTTCACACTGAAACAACCCAAATATATTTGAAATTTAATACCACAAATTCCGCGAAAAATATCTAAAAATCATTTTTTTCCAAAAAAAATATTACAAAGCAAAATTTTTTTTTTTGTATTTTGAAAGGTGCATAACATCAATGGTCCTTTGCACCTGAACTATATTAAATAGACACTTTACCTTTTAATAAACACTCTATATTCAAAAAGAACACGCATCCTTATAAATACATTCATTCTGATAAAAACAACATGCATCCTTATAAATAAATTCATTCTTATAAAAACAACATGCATCCTTATAAATACATTCATCCTTATAAATTCATCCTTATAAATACATTCATCCTTATTACATTCATCCTTATAAATACATTTATCCATTGAAACAAAATTACGCTTCTCACATACGTCTATTTACAAGAGAGTGGAGTACTCTATATTCCTCACACTCTATGAAGATTCTAAACCTATCCACATTCACACAAACTTTCACATACGTGCCGGGATGCCAAACCCGACACAGGCCCACCTCCTAGAAACAATGGCACCCGAGAAATGCTGGAAGACGTCCTGCCAGTAGCAGGGAGTCAAGAGATTCGCCACCCCTGCCCCGGCATTGGCCTTCCCACACTTCATTCACACGCACATTCATACAACCTATTCCTACCTAAACTACTAAAAATAAGCATTTTAAATTAAACTTGTACAGTAAAGTGTCTATTATTAGATTAAGTGAAAAACATTTATATCTTTAAGAAACTGCAGAGTGTTCTGTACGCTAACTTCGTTGTCGCTCAGTACTTCTGTTAATACCGAAGGAAAATTAAGGTTTTCCCTAGCTCTCACATACTTGGTACATTCAAGCAAGATATGCCGTACGGTTATGGCAACATTGCATTCTGTGCAATTAGGTGGTTCTTCACTTTTAAAAAAGTGGCCATGCGTTAACAATGTGTGCCCAATCCTCAATCTTGCTAACACAACTTCTTCACGACGTATCTTTCGACATGATGTCAACCACTTCTTTGGTGTGGACTTTATATTTCTCAATTTGTTGGTTAGCGGTAATAACTCCCAGTATCTTATCCATTGAGAAATGATGATTGTTCGAAGATACTGTTTCCAATCAGTCGGAAGGACTGTTTCATATTTATTGTTCAGCAATGTAGCATCTTTGGCAGCCCTATCAGCGGCTTCATTGTTAGTTATCCCAGTGTGACCAGGCACCCACAGAAAAGTAATTACTTTATGACTTTGCATAATGCAGTACAGCAGTGCATGAATGGACTGGATCAATATGTTATTTGTATCTGCATTTCGTATTGATTCTAAGGAAGTTTTTGAGTCAGAACAGATAATAAAATATCTCTCATTACTATTTACTATATACTCTAATGATTTTTTGATAGCAAATAGTTCCGCCGTAAAAATACTAGAAACATTATTCAAAGAATATTTGTGTGCTTCTCCCTCAATTACGAAAGCTGATCCTACACCATTTATAGTTTTTGATCCGTCCGTGAACACTTGTTTATATTTTTTGTATCTACTATTGAGTCTTTCTAGGAAAAATGTCTTATAACAGTAATCTGGGGTATCATACTTTTTATATCGTCCAAGCGAAAGGTCTATTTTTGGGTAATTCATTATCCATGGTTCTATCTTTCTGGCCACTAGACTTATCGCTGCAGGAATAGAAATGCCATTTTGTAGACATAAATTTGCGAATCGAATTCCTAGAGGTTTAGTGCCTGAATGAGTGTTATACAGACTGGCCAATTTTGGTAAGTATACACTTTTATAAGCTAGATGATCTTTATGGGGAAACAGCCTCGCTGCGTAATTGCATAAAAGTATGTTTCTCCTCACACTCAGTGGGGGTTCCCCACTTTCCGCATATAGACTGTCTACTGGACTAGATCTTAGCGCACCGGTTGACATGCGGATTCCCTCATTGTGTATAGGATTTATTAACTTAAGTACAGAGTCTCTAGCTGAACTGTAAACGATGCTGCCATAGTCCAACTTTGCACGGATAAAGGATTTATAAAAATTCATCATACTCGGCCTATCTGCTCCCCAGGTAGTTCCTCTTACTACTTTTAAGGCATTTAATTTCCTAACGCACCTCTGTTTTAAATCTAGTAGATGGGGGCGCCAACTTAGTTTCTGATCAAGCATCAGTCCTAAATATCGAACTTTCTCAGAACACGGTATAATCCTTCCATCAAGATTCAACTTAATTGCAGGTTGTGTTGCACGTTTTTTATGGAAGTGAATGCACCTACTTTTAGTTAGGGAGAAGCACAAACCATTCTTGTCAGACCAATGTTCCAAATTCTCAACTGTCTTTTGGAGACTCTTTTCCGCGTCTGTAGGGCTGGACGAAGTACAGTAAGTTACTAGATCATCAGCATATAACATTCCCCGTACCGATGGCTCCATACAGGATAAAATGCTATTTATAGCATTAAGGAACAGTGTTGGACTTAAAATGCTTCCTTGAGGAACACCGTTTTCTTGAAGAAAAGGAGACGACAATGTTTCTTTGATACGTACTCTAAACATCCTTAGTTTTAAGAAATTTTGAATGAAGCTTGGAAGATTTCCTCTTAAGTTCCAATTATAAATCTGCTTCAGAATACCGTATCTCCAAACCCTATCAAATGCTCTCTCTATGTCAAAAAAAACTGCAATAACATGTTTTCTTTCTATGAAAGCATTCTGAATGACACTTTCGAGAATCACTAAGGGGTCCATTGTACTGTGATTATACCTAAAACCAGTTTGGTATTTACTAAGATATTTGTGTGATTCCAAGTACCAGACTAGGCGCCTATTCACCATTCTTTCCAAAGTTTTGCACTAACAACTTGTAAGAGTTATAGGCCGATATGAACAAGGGTCTGATTTGTCTTTTCCTTCCTTTAGAATAGGAATAGTAATTGCTGAGCTCCAAGCTTTCGGGAATTGCTTAGAATTCCAGATTTTGTTATAAAATCTAAGCACATAAAATTTATTTTTCTTCGTGAGATATCTTAGAAATTTGTAGTGGATATTGTCTGCTCCTGGTGATGTATCTTTGGATTTAGATAAAGATACTTCCAACTCCCATAAATTAAAAGGCAGGTTGTAATTCTTGCTTTCATTATCAGAGAAGTCAATAATATTTTCTTCTTCTCTTTTATTGAACAGTAATTCCGGCGAGTATCTTTCTGATTTGGAAACACTAGCAAAAGTTTTTGCTAGAGTTTCGGCTTTCTCCAAGTCACTCGTTTTAATGCAATCATATTCCTTCAAGTCAGCTACCTGGTTATCTGTTCTAACTCCAATGATCGCTTTAATTTTTCTCCAAATTTCTATAGATGGTGTAAATTGCGAGATGCTAGATACAAATTCTCTCCAGGATTTATTGCGGCTTTCCTTAATTATCCTTCTTGCTCTAGATCTTAAAATTTTATATCTAGAAAGATTTTCATCAGAAGGTTGGTTACAGAATAGGGCTTTTCTCCATTCCTTAAAAGCAATCCTGCAGTTTTCATTCCACCAAGGGGCGGGGCATTTTCTTAATGAAGCACTAGTTCTGGGTACCGATATCTCTGCTGCATCAGTAATAACGTTTATGATGTATTCCAGTTCTTGATCAATGTCAGAGAACTCCCGATTATGGAAGTTTGCCAGAGAAGCGAACTTATCCCAGTCTGCCCGCTTAATGGACCATCTAGGAATTACAGTTTGATCAATACTGTGTAGCGTATTATTGATCAGTATGGGCAAATGATCACTCCCACATAAATCTTTGTGGACATTCCAGTCCAAGAATGACACCAGTGATGGCGACGATAGAGCTAGATCGATGGCGGACAAAGTACCATGACTACTATTAAAATGGGTGGAGTCTTGCTTGTTTAAAAATATAATATTTTCTGTTATTAGTATGTCCTCGAGGATTCTGCCACGCTGACTCACATGGCTGGATCCCCAAAGAGGATGGTGTGCATTGAAGTCACCTACAATTATGAAAGGCGAAGCCAATGCTCGAATAAGCCCAAGCAATTCCGGTTTAGTTACATGATTTGCGGGAGGTAAATAGACGTTATAAATCGTGACTTTACGAGGGATGTACGTTGTGAGATATATTGCTTGTACATTAGCCATAACAGTGACGACATTCTCTCAGTACAAATTACTTTTGACAAAGATTGCCACTCCACCACAAGCTCTACTGCCTGAAAGAAAATCTGCACGGAATAACTGGTATCCCGTTAGTTTTGGGTTGTCTGTATCTCTAAAATTGGTTTCTTGCAGACAAATAACTTTTGGGTCATATTTCTTTATTAATAATTTAAGGTCTTCTAAATTTCGATAATAACCACGTATATTCCATTGTAGAATCATTTATATATATATAAATTTTTTTTTTTTTAATTATATTAAATTATATAAATATTTAAAATATGTACATATCGGAAGACTTATTTCTTCGCTCGTCCTTTCTTTCTAAGGTCATAAACTATTTTCCTAAGAGTTTCTGCGTCCATACTCTCCATATCCTTGTCCTCAACACTTATCAAAGAGGAATTAGATGAAGCATTGCTTCTTAATTCCCTCTTGTTTTCTGTTTTATATTGCACATTTCTATTCGCCTGAATTTTTCTAGGAGGAGATACAATAGAGTTATTTGCTTTGGACGGGGAAGCCGGCGTTTGGGGATGTTTTTGTCTTGGAGGAGCTAATTCCTTCAAATCTTCATTTGAAAACACCTCCATTTTTTTTTTACTGGAAGTTTACTCGGGTTTTTAGTTTCTTCCATTTTCGTACTTTCTGGTTCAAGTTTCTTTAGAACTTTCTCGTAATTTTCCTCTAGTTTGCAAATACTCTTTGCTAGAGTTTCAACAACTGCTGTTAGACGTGTTACTAGCTCTTCTAAGTTTTTTCTCTCTGTCACTTTTTCAGCAACACATTCTGCATATGTGACAGCTCTAACGTTTTCAGCTTTTACCTTTTTTAATGCTTCATTATAGCTTACACATTCTTTTACCTTTATTTCTTGGATTCTTTTCTCTTTTTTAAAGTTCCCGCAATCCGCCGAAACCGAAGAGTGCGGACCATTGCAGTTGATGTAAATTGGAGCAGTCGGACACTCATTCTGGTGCAAGGGATCCGAGCACAACTTACAACGATCACCTATCGTACAATTGATTGCTATGTGGCCTAGTGACCAACACTTGAAGCACCTGAGCGGATTTGGGACGTAATGTCGAACCGGCAGTGATAGAAAACCAGCAGTTATCCTTTCTGGAGGCTGAGAGCCCATGAAAGTTAAAATAAGTGCCGGAGTAGCTTTCTTCTCTCCAAATGTTCTCTTATACAACCGTTTTACCTCGACCACCCCTTGCGACTTTGATTCATTCAAGATTTCTTCTTCCGTGCAATGAAGCAAATCATAGCTTGATATAACCCCTCTGGAGTAGTTCAAACTTTTATGATATTCTACTTTTACTTTCATACCTTCGTAATTTTCTAAGGCTAGTAATGTTTTGGCATTTTCGCAATTAGCAGTTTCAATAAGCAAGGAACCATTTCTCAGCTTCTTGGTTTTGGTGCCAGGACAAACTTTCTTTAAAAAACTGAATATTTTGTACAGCCAAAAGGCCTCAAATGTTTTACCCTCTTCGAGACATGTCATAATCAAAAATGTTGACTTGGATAAGAGCCTGAAAATATAATTTTCGGTTCCGATCCTTTACTATTTTTCTTCAATGAAGACGATTCTTCATTCTGTTCCTTTAAGCCTGATGAAGTATTTTTGGTAGTAGGTACCATCTAGTTCCCACGCAATGGGACGATCTATACATTACCTTACAGCAGTGCGCCCTTACCATAAGGAAGACCTGCTTACTCACTGAGTGCTGCCTGGTGCTCAGTGGGGCCGATATCCCCGCCCAAAAACCTTCCGGCTCGGGATCCAACACCGGAATTTAGGGGTGACTGTAGTATGTAAATATTTATGTGTATATATGTGTGTGTTGAGTGTGTGTGTGAATGTGTTATGTGGCGTGGTATTGAGCTTGGGTTCCGTGGGTTCGCTATGCCCATACGGCTGTAAGCCAGCCGTCCCTGCGGTGTCCTTTAGTCGCCTCTTACGACATCCTGGACTGGAGCAGGCCTATTCTGTCCCCGGTCCTGCAGGGGCCACAAAGCAAAATGATAGATTCATATCTGTGCCGTTAGTATTCCAAGTTTAAAGGAAATCGTTTTAGTCAAACTCCAAAATTTTTTACCAATTCTGTAAATTCGCATTTCCAGTTAACAGATTTTTTTTTTTCTAGTGAGTTTTCTAGTATGGAGACAAAATAGATAAACATTTGTACAAATTTCGAAAAAATCTCAGAAATCCAGCTATCTTTGTTCTTTTTCTTTTCGCTACGCAGTTAACCGTCGTAAATGTGTGAATTATTTTTTTTAATTTTTGAGGAAGCAAAACACACCAGCTCAGCATTTTCCCTCGCATCCACCGCGGAGCCGTCAGTGTAAAGTATAGTCATTCATTAGCTGGGTTATTGCTAGCGCCTACCGCTGAGCTCTTCTGATGATGTATGCATTTATTGCAATGATGGGCGCAATGACTTTCGAGCCCCAATGATAATTCGCAATCCCAGATTTTGAGCCAGATTCAGCTTATGCGGTTAACTCTCCGAACCATACCCCACCACAAGTCGAAGATATCATTTATATGTTAAAGAGAGAACGTCCAGGATAATATTCCAAAGTATTCCTGCCAGTCTTTTCCAACTTTATTCCAAGATAGTTGGCCTGGTTAGTCTACCCGAAAAAGTTGTATTCAATAGATGGTTGTAGCTTAATGGTATATAGATGGTACAACACCGTCAGTACATACTGAAATAGCACTTTAGAGGACAGTTTGATGTTGCTAATATAATGGTATTATATTATAATTATTATTATATCCGCCATCTCGGCGGCTGCACCGGCTGCTGGGGCTTGCTGGGATGTTATTGGATATTCTTGGGAACGGTGCTGCGGTTCCGACGGAAACATGTGTAATAAAAAGTTACAGAATGTATTTAATTTTTTTATATAATAGGGTAGATACTCTCACATATTTCTATGCATGAAAATACACAACAGATAGTTAAACAGGACAGACACAAAGACATACATCAAATATCCCAGATCCTGTTTTATTTGTAAAAAAATAGTACAAAAAAAAATTATAAAGAAATGACAAATAAATAGTAAGTAGTAATAATGATTTTCTTTATTGGAGCAACGAATAAAAAAATTAAAATTTAAATATTTTCGAATAGGTTAAAGCTTGGAATCAGGCCCATCTTACGAAGTTTAAAGAAAATCGTTGGTACCTTTTCTAGAAAATTGCGAAAACCTTGGGAAAAAAGCTTTATGATAAGCACCAACTTCATGTTGGTGGATTGTGATTTTGAAACAGAATATCAAGTCCGCGATTTTTTGGAGATATATTGTTGGAATTTTTGTAGGAATATAATTGAAAACATTCCTTAATTAACAAAAGCAGCCACTTAACAGAATTCAAATTCTTTCAAGCTGAAAACATTCATTTCAAGCAGTAAGAGCTGAAAATCATGTAGCTATAAATAGCTATTTAATAGGGCAGATTTTTAACTGTTAATTATCTCGATGGTGTAGCACAACTCTAAAGAGTTTTCTAAACGAATTCCGCAAAGTAAACTTCCTTTTTCGCGCTCGAGTTCTGATTACTTGAATCTCTGAGGGAAATTCAATTTCAAAATTTCGCACAATCGTAATACTTCTCTCTCTAAAGAGAAAAGTAAAATAACATAACTGATTAGTGTTAAAGATAAATCAATGTGAATTTTACTATTAATTAACTAAATTGGCCCAAGTTTAATAGATATTAAACAGAAACTCACTCAAACTCTTCAGAAACGTGGCCGTAATCAACAACAATTAATTAATTTTAGTTAAATCCATTATATTGTTAAATCCGCTGGTATTACAGATAGTGAATGCCGGCCATGGGTTCATGGAGTAATAGGGCGGGGGCGGGCAACAGCCCAACAACAATACGGGATATTGGTTGATACTGCCGCCACTGACTGGGATTAGATTTGATGGAGTACACAGCACTCTATATCTCCGCTTTTCTGTCTGTCTGTCTGACTTCTGCCTGTCCTAATCCATTATTCATTTCTTTCCCTACTTCTTCAAGTCACTTGTTCCCAGCAAGATAGTGTATCATTTCTTATTAATGCCAACTATTAACCTCTAACAAATATTTAACTGACTAGATTAACACAATTAACTATAAAATTTTATTTTTTTGATGAAAAAAATAAACTGCCGTGTATTAGGGTTGTATGAAATTTGCATCGTCCGTTGTCATGGTAATATGACTCAACGATTTTCTTTAAGCCTTACACTATCTCTGTTCCCAGAAATGCCTTCAGTTTTATTTGAAATATTTTTCTGGGAAAATTGATTTTCATGAGATTCCTATAATAACGATTAGCTTCCTTCTAAAGTACCATTTTACTATAATGTATGGTTCCATTACCTGGATAAGGGGGGAGCATAAAAAAAAAATTGGCCATATTTCTAACTAAATAAGTTTCCCATGGGCTTTAAAATCCACCCACATATGTACGATGTTTAAAACCAAGATATTATATTAATTATTAGACTCTGTAGAGAGACTCTATACATATTATGTCTCCTTCAAATATTCCAGCTAAAAAAGAGATATAGAATACTGCCGCGTGAACTTACACATCAACAGGCCGCCAGGAGAGGGGATGATTGCCAACTGCTATTAAAAACAAATTCCAACTGACATGTGATCAAAAGTGGATTTTCTGACGAAATCCTGAAATATGTGGACAATGGTTGGATGGCGGGTCAATTCATACAAGAGGACAGTTTGAGAAAAAGTCGATGTTGTGAGTTTTCGGGACCTATTAAGAAGTAATTCCTTTGGAATTCGTTCTCTGCGGACTATTTCAAGAAGAATCCGGACTTTGCTGCCGCCAATTAGATTTGAGGTCTCCTGATTCGAAATATATTTAGTTTTTTAGCAAATGGTCTCCTCCCTCCATCGCTCTTTCTCTCTCTCTCTCTCTCTCTCTCTCTCGTTCAGTCTCGACGACATCAACACTCACTTCTCCTCTTTCTTCAGCAAAGCGACTGACTACAATTCCTTTTAGAACACTGACTATGCAAGTATCTGGTGACAACAAATTTTACTTTCAAGATATCACATTAGACGTACTATTAGATAATTTATTTAAAAGTAGATCTGAGTTATCTGGGTGTTGATGATATCAAAATTAATTTCCTAAAGAAATCTGTTCCTGTTATAATCCCTTCTCTTCTTGACATATATAACTTTTCTTTAACCAATTCAATTTTTCCCTCTTTATGGAAACTATCTCTTATCCGCCCTATTCCCAAAACTAAATTACCTTCCTCCTTAGATGATTTTCGTTCAATTTCCATTCTTTGTGCTACAACCAAGCCTTTAGAAGAAATAGTTTCCAATCAAATTTTTGACTAACTTCTGACTAATAATTTATTAGATCCCTACCAATCTGGATATCGAAGCAAAGTACTCAGACTGCTTTATTAAAACTAATTGATTATATACGACTTGCATTGACAAACGAATGGTTACTATTTTGTTTTTTTTTTTACTTGTCTAAGGGCTTCGATTCTGTCAACCATTCTAAACTCCTTTTTGTTCTTGAAAATTTAAATTTTTCTTGCAGTGCTCTCAAATGGGGTGAGTCATATCTTTCGTTACGGCGTCAATGTGTCGTTGGAATGAATGTTGCTCGCTCATGCTGGGAAAATGTCCTACTGGTGTGCCGCAGGGCTCTGTTTTAGGTCCGCTATAATTCTCAATTTATGTTAGTAATATCTCTTCAGCTACCTTAAACTGTAAGCATCTTATTTATGCTGATGATTTGATTCTCTATTATCATGTTCCTTGTAATGAATTGGAGAATGGAATCAGATGTGTAAATGATGATGTTCTTCCTTTTTTTAACTGAGCATTGGATACAGATTCATCTTTTAATTCCAGTAAAATGAAAGCGATGATAGTTGGTGGCTCTAGATATGTTAGTGGCATCGATTTTGAACATATCCCTAGAATCAAGATTGGTAACATTGATCTACCTTATGTTGATACTGCTAAGTTCTTGGGGGTTACCCTCAGTAGCGCCCTAATTGGCACAATCATGTCGGTGATGTTGTCAATAGAATGAACAGAGCTTTGTATCAACTGAAGTATCATAAAGAGATTCTGCTTTCATTAAGAAAGCAGTTGGTTCAGACACTCATCCTCCCACATGTAGATTACTGTTGACTTGTTTATTTGGACCTGACTTCTGAACTGAATACGAAGATACAAAGAGCTCTAAACTCTAGTGTTCGTTTCACTTTTGGTGTCAGGAGAGATGAACATATTACTCCTTATTACCACCGGCTGAACTGGCTAAATATTGAATACAGAAGGCAATATTTTCTTAGGTACTTTTATTTATTTTCTGTTTAGAAATAAATTGCCAGACTATCTGTATTCAATGTTTAGTAACAAAGGACAGTTGCACTTAAGATCTACTCGACAAGTAGATTCTAAGTTATATACACCTACACCTAGAACAGCAACTTATCACAATTCATTTTATTTAAAAGCATGTAGGCTTATGGAATTCTTTTTCGCTGCCAATACTTTCAAATACTATTTGTATGAGCATCTATTTGAAAGTTATGTTAATCGATAAGTTACTATTATTACTAACTTCTTCGCTTTACTTATTCCATTTTTTTGTTTTCTACGTATTATTATTGCAATCAAGTCATTATAGTTATTATTATTATTATATACTTGTTATTATTATATGCTTGTTATTATTTGTATATATTTGTCACAAAAGCTGGTGCAGTAAATAGTATTTAATTCTTTTCTTTTAATTTTTGCCAAGGTTTTGTTTGTAGGTTTTAAAAGTAATGTGATTCTTTTCTTTTGTTTCTATTCTATACATTTTGTAGATTTTTTGGCAGCAACTCAGAGTAGAGTTATTTGATTTATTTAAATGTATGTATATACTTTTGTTGTCCTTAAGGGACTAATGTCCCAGAACATTAATAAACGTATCTTTCTTTCTTTCTTTCTTCTATATGTGTGTATAAAGAAAGCTCTGTGTATGTGTGTACGATTGCAGTTTCCTCAGAAGCCACCAACACTAAATTTGCCACATTGTTACTAAATTATTGCTGTCATTTTTGAGAGAGAAATCGTAAAAAAAAAAAAAAAAATTGATAAAAATAGCACTTTCGGCTAAAGGAATTAAATATTTATTCATACACACATACAGAGAGAGAGAGAGAGTGATGGAGAGGGAGAGTCCATTTGCTAAAAAACTAAATATATTTCGAATCAGGAGACCTCAAATCTAATTGGTGGCAGCAAAGTCCGGATTCTTCTTGAAATAGTCCACAGAGAACGAAATCCAAAGGAATTACTTCTTAATAGATCCCGAAAACTCAAAACATCGACTTTTTCTCAAATTGTCCTCTTGAATGAATTGACCCGCCACAGGATTGACCACATGTTTCTAGGATTTCGTCAGAAAATCCACTTTTCATCACATGCCAGATGGATTTTTTTAGTAGCAATTGGCAATTATCCCCTCTCCTGGCGGCCTGTTGAAGTTTAAGTCCATGCGGCAGTATTCTATATCTCTTTTTTAGCTTTCCATTAGTATGGAGATGGCGGCTAACGGTGCGTGCGGTAAGTGCACGAGTACTTTTAGTTGGATTTGACTCGACATCTTCTCGTAAAGCCTCATTAGCCGAAAGTGCTCTCTTTATGAATTTTTTTTTCAGTTTTTTCGATATCTCTCGCTAAAATGACTACAATCATTTTGTAATAATGTGGCAAATTGACTCTTGGTGGCTTCTAAGGTAACTACAATCCTAGCTGTGCTGTAAAATATCACTTTAGTAGCAGATACGATTCTATCACCTATATATGCCACAATAGATCCATAGGGTGTCGCGGTGGCGCAGGCTGAAGAGCCAATCCCCCATTTAGAATCATCTATATAACCTTAAGATACATTTAAAATATTGCTAGAGTCCCAAATTTGAAGAAAATCGGCTAACCGGAAGTGCTACATTACATAAAAGATTTCTGAAGTTTTTGTGGTATATTCTGGAAAATATAAAATGATTTCCTTTAAATTGCTAAGGGGGTTGGTTCCGCAGAGCTGGAAAGCATCAGATGACCACAAAATGAAGCTGGCTGTCAAGGAAAATGTCTCTGATGATTTTCTTTAAACTTTGAATACTGACTGCACAGATTCAAAAAACCTAAAACTTTGGTTTGAAAAATTTTTCCAGGGGTTTTAGAGAATCGGCAATGTGTTACTGGATGAAGTTTATTGTACAGTGTAGTTGCTTTTCACTAGCTTTGACAATATAAATAATGATTTTCTTTTTTATATACATAACACCTCTTAAATCTTTACATCCTCTTAAAAGACCTTTCTATAGACTTCCAGATACTTGTTCAACCATACAAAACTGGACTCCAGTACCTTCAAGCCCATCTATCTGCTGATGTCTTGAAAGTTCCATCACATTGTCAACTATGTGACAAAACACCACCCGCACTTCAAACGACAAGAAAAAGCAGATGGTTTAAACAACTCCAGCTGTAAGAGAGTTAACCGGGGTCTATTATAGATTTCGAAGAGAACATAATTAACTTCACCTATACACTTCAATAAACTACTTCTCCTTTCATTTTCTTTTTCCTTTCAAAAAATATCTTCAGGTAGAAATAGTGGAAATATTTGAAAATAGGACAATAGAAAAACTCTCCAAGTATGAACTAACAAACATCTGTCTATTATTGAGATCCCAACATCCTGAACTACTAGCCAAATCATAGACTCTCTACTATATAAGCCATTGTTATAATCTTATTCTTAAAAAGAAACTGAATTGACATCCACTTCACCATGTTCTCTAGAGGACCTATAATACAGTTTTTGAAAAGACACGAATATTATACTTTTACGCTATACCACTGACTCCTTTCACATATTGATTTCAAAATTTTGCATTCATCCAACACATTTTTTTTTCGCAAATTCTTAATAACTTTGATAGAAATATCTTAAAAAAAATCGCAAGTATCAGCCATCATATTCTATTCTAACATAAAGATATCGCTGAAAATCCATCAATTCGGAATACCGATTTTATGATTTTTATAGCTGCTTAATGATTTTTTCCAATATATGACAAAATAAAAATAAATAAAAATAAAAAAAACGGAGTGAAAAATCCACACGACCTTCTCTTACTGCAAGTTTTGGTCTGTATTTGTGTGTATGTGTGTGTGTGTGTGTGTGTGTGAATTTTTTATTAGGAATATCTGAAGAACGTAAAGTCGCAGGAAGCTCAAACTATTTCGTTCCGGTGCTACCACCGCATCAGACAAAAGATTTCGGACAAAATCCAGCAATCGAAAGTGCCTCTTTACTGATTTTTTTTTTTTTTTCATTTTCGCATGATTTTCTCGAAAACGGACTTCAACGATTTTCTTTAAACCTCGTATCCCATGCAGTCATACTAGCTACCTGTTAACTACCTCCTATATTACTTTTTATTTGTAACATTTTTCCGGGAAAATCGATTTTGTTGTGAGTTCTACGTATAGTTTTACCGCCTACATAATTATTATTATTATCAAAACGGGTGCCCAAAAGGCGCGGAACCTAAGCCTATGTGGCTCTTATCCCCCCGTAACCCCTTAATTAATCTCCCCCGGTAACTTGCCGGTTAATCTGCAATATCTCAAGATATCCCCAAACTCCAACTCGCCCAGGCAATCCTGCGAGAGTGGTGTCCTCCCAAATATACGAAACCTAGTTCCGGCGAAACGGGGACACTGACATAGGTAGTGATACACCGTTTCCCTAACTCCGTCATCACAATTCTGACAAATGGGACTCCGCGTCCTCCCTATGTTAAACAAGTGACTATTCACTGTATGTCCAGTCACTATTCCTACCAAGGTCCTCAAACCCGTCCTACTAAGAAACAGGAGATACTCCGAGATTCCCTGCTTGCTTGCCTTTATAAATCTTTTGGCTTGGAGGCATCCCTGCGTGTCCCCCCAGCGTTTCTCCAAAGCTCTCGTCTCCCAAAATCTAATCTGTTTCAGAGACATTTTCCGTGGTAGCCTGCTTCATTTTGTGGTCATCGACCGGTTTCGGGCGTTCGCCCATCTTCAGGATGCGTTTTTCAGACAGTGTGCCAACACAGACTCGTACAGAGACTTAGTTTCACACTGATTAGTGTAACTAAGTCTCTGTACGAGTCTGTTGGACATTGTCTGAAAAACGCATCCTGAAGATGGGCGAAGCCGAAACCGTCAGATGACCACAAATGAAGCAGGCTAACACGGAAAATGTCTCTGATGCTTTCGCGGAACCAACCACCACATCTAATATGTTAGTCGCGGAACGTCTTTGTAACGGCCAGGGCTGGTTCAGGACCACAAAATGGTAATGATGATCCCTCCCTGGCCAGCCGATCCGCCCTCTCATTGCCCTCTATTCCCGCATGTCCGGGTATCCAATAGAGATGCACCTTACCCCTCCGAGCCAAAGCATTAAGCCTTCTCCTACATTCTCCCACTAATTTCGAACTCCACCACGGCTTACTCAAAGCCCTTAGTGCGGCTTGACTATCAGAGAAGATCCGCACTTCCTTAAACTCTCCTAGCCACTCCCCCACAAGGTGGCAGCATTCAATGATGCCCACCACCTCAGACTGGAAAACAGTGGCCAAACCACCTAAGGCCACCGAACTCCCTCTATCCAACTCCTGAAACCATGCTCCCGCCCCCGACAGGCCAGTACCCTCCTGCCTAGAGCCATCTGAATAGCAGCGAATAATACCGCTGCCCGACTCCGTTGGCCTCGTGAGGTTATCATCCCCTATACTGCCAATCGTAATCTCATAATCTCTCTCAAATCCCCATTTCTCGCTCGTCTCATCAAGTTTGGATAGCAGAAATCGGTTCACTCGCCAAATTTCGTCCTCGATCTTAGTGTGATCCCCCCGGAAGGTTCTCACCCATTCTCCCTTGCACCTCATTCTGAGGTACCCTACGTATAGTTTTACCGCCTACATAATATTAATACATATTTTAAAGCACATTGACGGAATTCCAAATTTGAAGAAAATCGGTAAACCGGAAATATAATTTCTTACAGAATAAGTTTTTGAGTTTTTTTTGGAATTTTCTCGAAAAACGGTTACAAGGATTTTCTCTAAACATGGAAATGTATTGATATAAAGGTATCACTTTTATTTTAAATATTTTTTGGGGAAAAATTGATTTTAGATGGGGTAGGGGGGGTCTGTCTGTTAGTTAGGTTAAATTTAAATTTTCACAAGCTTTGTGTATTTTGACATAGAGCGCTCCAGAAAATGCCGCTCAGGTGTACAAGTAAAATTTCTCACCACCATCTTTATGGCCATCCACCTAAAGTAAACATTGTAACGTTGCAATTTTATATAAAATTTCTTGATAAATTTTATTAATTAGTGTAAGAGAAAGTAGTGTGAATGATTCACACCAGATTTTATTTATTTCTTTATTTATTACCTGTTGGAGATGAACTGAAGATTTGGTTTTGGTAAATATTGTCGTGTTGTAATAAAGAGTTGCTCTATTGAAATGGTTGTATGCATAAGAAATGTTGAAATGTTCTCAAGGAGACATTCTCTTATTTTTATTACTTTCTCTTTCTATCCCTCCTTCTCTTTTTTTCTTTTTTCTTAGTGTATGTAACGGAGTCAGTACTTTTTCATTCTGCCAGCATTGGGCTAGTGGCTGTAGTCACTGTCAAGAATACCCTGCGGACGGACACATACAGATCCAGGCACACAAACATATACACACACACATACACAATGGAAGAAGGTCCTTCTTTAGCACACCATTCTGGGGACACCATCCAAAGAATCTCCAATATAGCACATTCTTTGCAATACGCTCAGATTTGTTTTCCCCCAACGACCCTTACCATTTACTTGCACTGCACACTCACAGACCGACCCATTGTCATTACACGACCACCATACATTGTACACTCTTTCCCTCCATAATAACGATAACTGCAAACAGACCTTTCTTTTTCTGCCCCTTTTTAATCATCTCCCTTTTTGACATCGCTTGCATGAAAAAAAATTCTACCTTCAATAATATATTGAATAAAAAAAAAAAAACACACGACTTATGCCTATAATAAAATGAAGTATAATAACATATCTGTTATGCGAAAAATGTATTTATCAATAGTTCCCCTAGGTATGTTTGACCAGTTTAATATGTTTGCCTTGGTTTAATACGTTCTTGACTTTTTTCCCACACACTTTATAATAAAGGAAAATTTGTATGAAAATTATTTGCAGAAAGAATTCCATAAATATTCCAGACGAATATCCTCTTATATCTTTGGATCGATCGCTTATATCGATCAATGTTTAATACAAGTTAATAAAAAATCATTCAACTTTATTGAAATGATCAAATAAAAGTGACTGGATTATATGTATATCCTAGAAATAAGAAAACTCTTTGAAGGCATTTTGGAAAAAAATTGCGAAAAACTGAAATAAAAAACACCACTTTTATATGGTGTAGTTAATAAAACAAAACAAAAAAAAAGATAAATTTGCTCACTTTCTCTTACTTCTGTTACTGAGAGAAGTATTGTAATCTTGTCAAATTTTCGGTTTTGTGTTTTCACCAAAATTACAAGTTTTGAGGTCCCCTGAGTCAGAAAAAGTGATTTTTAGAAAATGGTCTGTGTGTGTGTGTCTCTCTCTCTGTCTCGCATCTGCGTGTGTGTGTGTGTGTTACTTAAAAGTTTTCCAGTTTTCTTTTCAATTTGCTCCATAATTACCGACAGATTTCATCAATTTTTTTTACACTGTCTACGAACATAGAGAACTGTCCCATTTGTTGAAAACTATTTTCAGAGAAGTTTTCCAAGAGGGAGGGAGGGTTATACTTTACTTAAAAAAGTCATTTTTATTAAGTTTGGATTCCTCCATTGATATAAAATTGAAGATCAATAATTATTTTGTAAAAATTGTAAGTTTAAAGAAAATCTATCACTTTCCTTACTTGTGTAAACTGCTGTAAGAGAAAGTCGAATGGTGATTGGTCCACACCAGATTTTCTAAGATATTTTGTTCGTATACACATTTGCTAAAAAAGTCAATTTTAAAAATTTTATACGATTGCAATAACGAAAGTTGAACAACAAAATCAAATTCCGGTTGATATCTGTTTTATAATTTAAAGTATAATACATAAAGTACTTTATCTACTGTGTGATATATTTTCAATAGATATAGATGAAGTTTCTTTTAGTACCTAAATATATATCTATATTCCATGTTGGTTGGCTACAAAGGAAGATTAATTTCCGGTGAAACTCTTGTTGGCATTCAACAGTATCTGATTAATGAGCAGTCACCCAGACTCGCTAGAATACTTCTTTTTTACTCTATGTTTTATGATGCCAGCATTATCTTTTATAAAGATTCAATTTTTACCTTCTTTTTTTTTAGATTAAAAAACAACTTTATCTTTAAAAAAAATGTTTGTTTCTCCTACTTTCTTTTATTTTCTCTGATTCAATGATGCAGACTGGGCCTTGGTTTCAAAATTAATGTATATTTAAATTGGTTTATTTCTCAGTATTTTATGCCCAGTAAAAACAGTTTTCTAAAGTAGGTCACTTTATTTACAACATTATTTTATTAATATTAGTATTTAAAGGTGTATTAAAAATAGAGAACTTTAACTTTTTTGGGGGCGTAGTGCAATACGGACCTTGATTTACTTTGCCCTCTTGCTGTTACTTGGTTGAGAATACTCTTCTTTGTCTAAAGCATGTGTTCAGAAATTTCGTCACCTGGAACAGTTCCTGGTAAGATATGACCTCCATGAATATCCCACTTCTCTCGGAAGATGTATTGGATTCTTCTCCAGCTCTTCGCAAAGCCTATTACGTTCTTCAGGTGCCCTGAAGGAGATCTGTAACACAGCTTGAGGAAATTCGTTAGCATCACAGTCTAGTTTTACTACTCAGACTAGTCAGCAAACCACAGATATTTTCGAACATAGCTGTCCAGGAGTGTTGCTCAGCCTGCCTCAGTCTTGGTAGGGTTCACCCGTAGGCAATCTGTCTCCTTATTTCTACGCTCTTTACAGAGCGAGTTGAGTTTACAGTAAACATACCAGCAGCCTCTAGCTCACCACCAAATATACTTGGCCACGCCAACTAAGCTTCAGAAGCGAATGGATGGGTCAGAGAAAAATGTGGGATTGAAAAGTTTGAGATTAGCAGTTTGGAGTGAGACGTTTTAATTATGAATGGAATTTTGATCACTAGGATTTGGCAGTGGGACATTTGTGCAAAACAAATAGTAACTTTAATGCCAGTTTGGATAATAATCGTTGGAATGTGAAGAAGGGAGCTTTGTGGTGGTAGTATTTCCGAGTCTGAATGCCCATGTAGCTCGAATATTACTTGTGTAATTTCAAATTCAGTTTTGGGTAATTTTCAAATTCATTATCTTTTTCAGTCGAGCTGGGAATTTCAGGTAAATCGTTTTTCGGGATGAGTATTGAGGTAAAGAGATTTTTTTATGACAAGAGACAACAAAATATGATAGAAATTTCTCTGACAACTAAGGGAGCTACAAAGGTTTTTTAGAACACAGTACATTCGGCTTTACGGTCATTCTCTTAAATATAACTACATATTCGAAAGAGTAATTAGTGCAAGATACCGAAGCTTCCAAATCAGACGATTTGTTTCCGCTCTTAGTCACAAAAAACGCTTTTATCAATGTACATCCCTAGCCTACCTGCAACGTCGACACTTTCTATTAATTCCCATGAACTTTATCAAAATCCAGCAATTTAAAAAAAAAAAAATCAACTCCTGCCTTTTCCTCTCACCATGATTACAGTACCATAGATTACAGTACCATAGATTACAGTACCATAGATTACAGTACCATAGATTACAGTACCATAGATTACAGTACCATAGATTACAGTACCATAGATTACAGTACCATAGATTACAGTACCATAGGCAATGTTATTTCTTCCAGAGTAAAAGATCTAATACCAGTATAATATTGCACTAATATTAAATTTAGGTTAATAAATTTTTAAAATCAATATGTTTCATTTTCACAGGAGGTGTGCATGGCTCACGCCTTGAGGCGCATCTCTTATGCCACCTGTGAACCTGCACATTCCCAGTTCAGTTTCTTGGCTAGAGAACCTAGAGCTCATTTTAGCCAACAGTATTGTCACGCTTTTCTCGCCAAATCATCAGAGCAGGTAAAAGTTAACTTTCATTATTTAGGTATATATAAATTATTACTTTGCACTAGGAAACATATCAAAATATTGATATAATTTTTCGCAAATTATTCTGGAATTCCCCTCAACACTTCTCCTCCCCAAAAATCTGTATTTCGATTAACTAAAGATGATGTGATTGATGTAACAGTTTATTTATTTAATTTATTATGTAAATATATTAATTTTATTATTCCTATAATTTTTTAATTATTAGTTTTTTATTTTTTTTTATTAATTTTTTTTATTTTTAAGAACGTATAATTAAAAGAAAAAAAATCTCTGAGCAGGGGCCAGTGACTTTCTAAATAACTGGACAAAAAATTTGGTCAAGCTTTTAAGTTTAATGTGACTCTTGACCTAGATTTTTTTTTTTTACCAATCATTAGGCTCACGAAGATTAATTTCCTGAAATTCCCGGTATTTATTTTAATAATTATATCTGTTTGTGGGTCTGTGTGTGTTTAAACAAAACGTCTAATAAACGAAAAGTGGCAGGAAGCTCCAACTTGGTATTCCATTTCGGAACTACATTTTGGTCTCAGACATGAAGATTTTTGGGCAAAATCCATCAACCAAAGTGCAAATTTACTGTCCTCGAAAATGGCTCCACCGATTTTGTTCAAACTTCGTATACTATTTACACACATATATACCTATCACTTTTATTTGAAACATTTTCCCGGAAAAATAGATTTTTGGGGGGTTCTGAGGGAACAGTAGCGTTGTATTTTCCATTAAATTACTACTTCAGGATAATAATATATGGTTTTTAAAAACATTGATAGAATTTTTAAATTTGAAGGAAATCAGTTAACTGGAAAACTTCATAGAATAAGGTTGTTTTTTGGAATTTTTCCGAAAACGGTTACAATAATTTTACTGTTACAACTGGTTTTAAGGGGGTAATAGGGGTCTGACCAATTAGTTTAAATTTACATTTGCATACGTTTTATTGGTTTTGACGTAGAGCGCTCCGCCCCATTATCATTTTTATGACCAGCCCAACTAAACATTGTAAGTTGCAATTTTAATAGAAAATTTCTTGATTAAATTGTATTAATTAGAGTGAGAGAAAGTCCTTGTAAGTGTTTCACACCAGATTTTTTCAATTTTTTTTATATTAATATTTCTAATGACCCAATATTGCCCTCATGTTAAATTTTTGAAAGTTGAGTTGACTAATACTTACTTTTGAGAATTACTGAATATGAGAAAATGTTTTTAGCGAATGTTCAGTATTGGTTAGTTTGTGTTTTTTATTTTTGATTTTTTTTCGCGATTTTCTCAAACATTATTCTAACGATTATCTTTAAACTTCGCATGCTAACTAAACACTCAAATGCCTAATCCCGCTTATTTGAAATATCTCCCCGGCAGAATTGATTTCTGAAGGATTCCATGGGGAATTGCAACGTTAAGCTTTCCTCTAAAATGCGTCTTCAGTACAATGTATAGTTTTATAACTTGCATAATATTAAAGAACATTAAATACATTGGCTAGAATTATACATTTAAGGAAAATCGGAAGTGGGATCTTTACAAAATAGGTTACTGAGATTGTCTTAATTTTCTCAAAAATGGTTCACATTCCTTTAAAGCTATCGTTTTCTTTAATTAAACATTTTATTTATATAAAAACAAATCTGAAAATATTATAAAAATAAATTTATTTGTTTAAAATTAACTTTATTAGTACTAATCTGCATATTTAGAAAATGCGTAACGAATATAAATTTCAGTGGCATTGTCAAGAATAACTATGTATAGCTCTCATGGGGCGGGGAATGGGTAAGATAAAGCCCTCATGGTTGTCCTTCTGTATATGTGATGTTGCTTTGGTATAATTTGTATGCAGAATATATTAATATTTAGTCAAATGAAGCAACTCTATTATATCGACCTATTTCTCTCTAGTCGAATAAACATTGATAAAAAGTCATTACGTAACATGGACAACAGCAGTTGCTTTTCAGTTTTTTTGTTTTTTTTTTATTGATTCTATTGAAAATAAATTTTATTTCAAGTATTATACAATTTTTATGGCAATTTTCTATAAAAGATTGATGGGATTTTAAAACAAATATCTTTGAGAGAAACGCCTCATAATACCTGTATTACTCAGGTAGTTTATTTGTTCATAGATATTAATTAATTAAAGAAACACATTACTTAAAATATACAGGGTGACCAGACTTATATGCTCCACCCACTTTTTTTTTAAACGGCGGGAAATTTCGAAAAAATAGAAAACACGTATTTAATCATTTTTAGTCTAGTTTATTTTCAGTGATTGATCCATTTTTTTAAACCCCAATATCCCGAGATACAGCATCAACTTTTTTTTTTCAAATGGAAAACATTATATTTTAGTTGCATATTTTTATAGTACTTGAGCCTCTAAAAAAAAAAAGAAAAAAAAATAAAATCCGTTAGGTTCATCAAAAGTTATGGTAATTTAAAATATGAAAAACAAATTTCAGTTTAATGTCAAAATCACCTCATTTTTTCTTTAAAGAAGCTCTTCAAACTGGGCACCATCAACGGATAGGCAAGCCAAGCTCTGGACTCCCACGCTCTGTTTGTAGCAGCACTTAGGTGGCAAAGTCAACATCTAGGCGGGCTAGAGTTATTCGACGTTCCAGATCTTCGACCTAAGCCATGGGATTAAGGTTACTGCACTCTTTATTTTTTAGATATCCCCACAAAAAATAGTCCATTGGGGTTAAGTCCGGTGATCGAGGTGGCCATTGGATCGGACCATGAGTTCCTAACCACTTTTCGTGGAAATTTCTGTCCAGGTAAC
>JAAEAF010001056.1:0-46569 GCA_011037195.1 Triatoma infestans | reverse complement strand
GGCACAGTCCTGATGTGTTCTCCTTGGTGTCTGCAACAAAACTGTTCTTGAAGGAATGTCTTCTAATTGTCCGTTCAATTCCTCCCCTGCGAGAAGAAGGGGGTAGGACAATGCTATCAAGGTTCATGAACTCTCCCAGTAACTGGACTTCTTCTACCTGGCTTACCCTTTTGAATGTTAGGATATTCTTGAAATAATATTTTTCAAATAAAATATGTTTCTGGCATCCATCACACAGCCAATATAAATTAATAATATATAATTAGATCATACTGTGATAACTCGTTTTAACTTTCTATTCAAATTACAATCTATTTATAAAAATATACATAAATACCCTTCTATTTTTTCCAAGCCTAATTCATTTATATATTTGATTCTGTATTCAACCGACCCAAAGATCGATTTGTAATTGTTAGAAATTTTGATTGTTTTGTAATTAATTTTATTTATTTATTTATTTTCATTTGTTTTATTATTTTTTTACTTTATATTTATATATGGATTTATACATACAATTTTGTTCTAAATTAAAATGAATTGTCAATAATTCCTATTGATCAAACTATCATATGTATATATTTTCAACAATAAAATAAAATATCAGTATAGAATATCAATCATTTTCCTGTTTATTACAAAAAGTGTTTTTACTTACTGATATTTCTTGGCATCAATATTTATACTTCTTTTTTTTTTTTAATGATTGAAAGGAAGTCATTTGTTTAATTATAATTTCTGTTTCTATATCGGGTTATTCATTTTTGATCATGTTTTTATACTTCCTTTTTTTTGTAATGATTTCTAAAGAAATTATTTATTAATTTATTTACTTACTGTTTCAATTCATTTTTAGCCTCAGTTTGTGATTTCTTATGTTTTTCACACTTTATTATTTCCTTTTATTTTTCTTAGTTAAAAAAACTCTTGTGAGAAATTGCTTGCCCTAATTACAAATAAATTTTATTCTTATTATTAACAACATATTTCGTTCATCCCCACCCCCCACAATATTGCAATAAAGGAAAATTCCTTATATTTTCTTATAAAGAGAAGCCGTGACTCTATAAAAGCGTCTGAAAAAAAACCTGGAGTGAAACACTCAAATGCCTTTCACTACTGCAATTTTCACATTTCTAATTGACCACATCAGTGGTAAATTCACACTTTTATACTCTTTGGCAAATAGGCATAGTAATGCACACAATTGTCCTTATTATGTATAAGTGCTATTATAGTACTATTTATGCTACAATTATTTGGACTTAAGCAATGGATCGCCGTACAATATTTACTTATCGCCGTACATATATTGCCGTGACTTATTTTTGGGCTTGTACAAATTAGAAAACACAGCCCCAAATGGAGGAGTGACTTGTATCCGTACCTCAAGCTTGTAGAGAAAGCAATCTAAAGACGGTATCTGACGATACTGGCGGAAGAAGTCAGAGGAGGAGAAATAGACTTTCGTATAAAAGGCAAATCTCTCTCTATTCCACTCTCATTCCAACAACCTTCAAGATTCAACGACCATCGTTGTCACACTGTCACTCTGCCAGTCAATGCCGTCACTCTCTTCTCACGCTAACAACTCTTCTCTAAATTATATATAAAGTCCTTGCAGTGTGTGCACTATAAACATTGTTCGGAAAGCCTAACTTTTCTCAATTTAAGTATTTTTCTTCTTACAACTCTAAAAAAAAAACATCCATTACACATCAAAACTCCACAGAATATCTTTAAAAATCTTTTCCAAAAAAACTGTTTCAAATACTCAACCTCAATTCATATAATGAGGTGATAATCGAAATAATTATCTAATAATTTCTAGAAAAAAAAAAAAAATCACCGGGCACTTGATGTAGATGTTACATAGAACATAATTCTCTATAACAAAATATAACATATGATTAATTATAATTGTAAGGTAGTCTAGTGTTTTTTTTAATGCAAAATCTTAGTAGTTAGTTTTTCAACATCATCGAATCTATTGTCGGCCCACAGCACATCATGGTTCTTGCAGGCGTATCATAAACTAAATGTTTTTAAAATATTTTACTGTTTTTTGACGTTTTCTATATTGAATATTTACAGAATTTAGTAGAGGGTAGAGGTTAATTAAAAGTAGTTTTTGGGAAAAATTGTTTTATCTTATTATTTTTTTTAATTGAAGGCGCTTGAACATCTAAAGTCATTGTGCGACTGGAACACTGCCGGCCTCCGGACAGTGAGCTGTAGAGGCGCCTAGGAAGAGAAAATCTAAGGGCAGCCCAGCTAAACACGAACCCGTAACCTCCGCGTGGGAGTCCAGTGCGCTAACCACTGACTTAATCCCTTCCCATTTACGTGTTATTGTGTACCAATATATTTGTAGTTTCTATTACTTTTATTACAATAGAACCACCGGATCTTTTAGCTTTTAAAATCTTTTTCCTTGTATTAAATTCCATATTCCATAGTAGGTTTCAAATTTATTGATCATATTTTGCAAATATTTTAGAGAGTTATTTAATAGTACAAAATCGTCTGCGCATAGAACCAATTTAATGTTCTAAATTTAAGAAATAAAAGGTCGTATTACTAGTGGAAATAGATGCTTCTGGGCTCTACAGAAAGTCTTACGCTTTAAAGCATTGTCAATAAAAGGGATGGTCGATATATTGTATAGGACCAAAGGCTGATGAAAATACTCTCAGCGTATGGGAGAGAAAGATACTGAGGAGAATTTTCGGACTTATAAGGAAAGCTGACAGGTGGAGAATAAGGACCAACCAAGAGCTGAAGGAGCTGTATAAAGACCAAGATTTGGTAGGGACAATAAAAAAAGGACGCCTGAAGTGGTTGGGATGGATGGTGACCGTATTGTGAAAAGACTCTACGATGGGCATCCTGGAGGAGCGAGAAAGAGCGGAAGACCGAGAATATGATAGATGGAGGATGTGGAAGATGATTTACGGTCTTTAGGAGTGAGGAGATGGAGAAGAAGTGCCCAGGATAGATCCGAATGGCAGGAAATTGTAAAGGAGGCCAAGGCCCTATATAAGGCTCTAGTGCCCAGGAAAGAAGAAGATTTAATACTACAATATTGTCTGCGCATAGAATCAATTTATTGTTACTGCTATTTATATAAACCACATCTTTATTTTTTAGATAGTTTAGAAACCGCAAAATTTAGCGTCAAGTTCAATAAAGCGTAACCCTGTTTTAGATCAACTTTCGTTCGAAATGTATTTGTTAAGCTTTCATTAGCACAGGCTATTGAAGTTGAATTGGTATATTAAAGTTTTTCAATACGCATAAATATTTAGAATATTTCTATTGATACCATCTCCACTGAACGGTATTATCGTTAATGAATAAAATTTGTTGATGTACATGTTGATGGTTAGTGAACCAAAAATGTTGAATTGATTTAAATAAATGTTTTTAATATATTTCAATTATAATCTCATTCATAATTGCTCAAGATAACTTTTTACATAGTGATGAAAATTAAATATAAAAAAATAATTGTTACAAATAACTAAAATACGATGAATCGCAGAAGAAAAACAATGAACATTCAGTGGAACAACAGTGTGTCACGGGAGAGATAAATATAACAAATTATAATTAATAGTAAAATAGAATAGTTGGCAGATTAGAGCACGTTATTATTAAGTAAGGTAATTAATTATTACGACTATAGTGGGGGGACAAGATAGCCGATATGGAATATTATCTGTATCTAGATCATAGTTTTGCTTCATTATATACATTGTTTGCATATGTAATTAATTAGTGAAATTTCTCAAAGACATACCCAGAGTACATTTATGTCATTCAAAATATACAATAGTCCGTCATCAATATAACAACACACAATAGTGAACAATGGTGAATTGTTAAAACAAATATACTGGATGAAAACATCATCCATATGGTCAGTTCTTGAATTTAGCTGTATATTATTGTTTTGTAAATATATCAGAGAGGAGAGAGAGGGGGGATGTTATAACTGTTGTAAACACTCATATGGCATAGCGCCCCGCTCTAACAGCTACGTCGCCCCGGACAAAAAGACAAATTGCCGCCCCTTAAGGATATATATATATATATATATATATATTTTAAGCAAGTCTATGCATGTTCAAACACAAGCTGAAGCAGCGCTCTGCTTGTGTGCTAATGCTATTCCGTTCAGAGAACTCTATGCTTGTTCAAACAAGTTCAAGCATCGTCCTTTACAAATTCTGCGTTAATTTTTCAATAATAATGTAAATATTTTTAGCTTTTAGACATAAACAATATAAATACGCTACGCACTGTAAATTGTTTAGCGAACCAAAAAAATCGATATGTGAAATTTGAGTATTTAACATATTAATAATTTTCTCACACTTGCAGCCAAAATGGCGCCTCGGACAAATGTCTGGGTTGCCCGCCCCTAGAGCCGGGCATTTTCTTAATGTAATTTTCTTGTGATTAATTCTTTTTTTTGTTTGTTTTTGTTTGTTTATAAAAACTTTCCTCATTATTGAGGTTTTCCTCAAGCGAATATTTCTTGTCCAAGCATCAGGAATATTTCTCATGATAGCCTGTTCTTTTTATGGTCAACGACCGGTTTCGGGCGTTCGCCCATTATCAGGATATTTTTGTCAAAACAGTGTGATAACAAAGTCTTGCACAGAGCGAATTCAGTTCATACACTAAAGGTGACTTTTTCCAAATGTCTTTTATGAGTTTGGTAAATTTCTTGATAATAGCTTCAATTATTTTCATTGAACTTGATAAATGTACTAATACGTATAAACCTATAGCTAAGGACCATCCTAATCTTAGATAAAGGTCTATTAACTAAGTTTTGAAATATTATCAAGAGGAATGATGATTTCTTGAGAGTCCTGGTGAAGTGTCACTTCAATAAAACGTACGATTCCTACAAGCATACTACACATATGACAGTTAGATAACCGTTCAAATTGGGAAAGTCTATTTTATATTATTATTATTATTATTATATATATATATATATAGAGAGAGAGAGAGAGAGAGAAAGGAAAGGGATTTTAATTTGAATAAATTTTCAGTGTAAAGGTTCAACATTCCAAAGTCTTTACGTGACAAGTCTCATTTTACTAACTGTCACGTTTGTACTCAATTATTTTGAAACCAACTTTTTATTTAATTTCAGTTGACATTGAAATTTAATAAAAACTTTTTTCATTTTTTTTTTAATTATTTTTAACCCCAGGAAAACAATTTTATTTTTGTTTCCTTTTGGAAATTTACACGTAGTAATTTTTATTTGGATTGTTTATAATTTAAGAAAAAAAAAAATAATGTAATTGAAGTATTCAAATAATTTATGGCCGAGGTTCTTTATCTGTAAACAGATATATTGATGGAATAATAAAATTTTGATTGAAATATTATTTACACGGATTTGTATATGAATTACCATTAACCCAAGAATTCGTACAATACATTTATTAGTGATAATACAGTAATGATATTACAGAATGTGGGACCTGACAAAGTACTGCACTTTACAAGGATGCTTACCGCCGTTGCTCCCCCGAACATTTCTCAAATAAATATCCACCACGAAATATCGCGAATTATAATAATAATAATAATAATAATGACCCCGTAGGGGGAAGTGGACTAGCCACTTCTTCAGGGATCTAGGCGTCCCTGCGGGTTTCCCAGCCTAACAACACTACATGTACACTCATACTGACACCTTGACAATACATACTACACATAGGACCTGCAGAGGTAGTTGATGTGTGCAGCTACTTGGGTACAGCGCACCCACAGGTAAACTTGAGCTCCCCACCACACACACTCACTCACACCTGAACACTCGACACTTTACAGACGACTACATACACTGCACGAACAAATACACGCACTCGTTGAGAGCTCGGAGTATAAATACCTCTCCCTCGTGCTTGCCGGCACGAGGCTTTGGGGCTAGGGTGGAAAAGGGGATCCTGGGCATTGAGGGAGACGACGACCTGCGGGCGTCCGATCCCAACACATGTCTTTGGCCTCGGCTTCACCCGAGAGCTCTACCTGGGGGATAGCCCGACTCCAGGAAGGCTAGGGAATTCCGCCTCAGGCGGGTTCCTAGGGTTAGGAGGGGGGCCGCGAGGACACGGGTCGGTGCTTCGGTAACGGAACGCTGTCTTGACTTCGCCGTGGCACCTGACTATATCGGGGTGTGATGGTCCATCCGGAGAGTAACCGGATCCAATTGAGCGTCCGTGGAGGCGGGACCACATGCCCTGACGAAATTTTATTGATTATAATGGATAGTCAATATAATTTTTTAGGGCCTAGCCCACCAATACTTCCTTCACAATCCCCCAATCCTATTCCTTTACCTAATAACCCTCATCCTATTCCTCTTCCAATCCCAAACCAGAAAAATCCCGTAAATATTTCCTCTATATCCCAATTCTCCAACTCCCAAACAATACTGGAGAAAACTGGACAACGACAAGGCGTGGACCTGGATAGTACTGCTGGATTACTGGAATCTGGGTTGCAGGTTACCCTGCAACCATATAGCCCTTCTTCCCCGCCAAGGAAGAAAGCCAAGGGCGGCCACCGGAATGAAGTTGCATTTAAATTTGTAGATCTTGAAGAGGATAACTGGGGGCGATATTTTGTTGTGAAAAAGAAAGAAGGAACTTTCACAAATGAATGTTCCTTCAAACTACACAAATATATTAAGAGCATCGTAGGTAAAACTAAAAGTGTCAGAAAGCTCACTGATGGCTCACTGTGCATTGAGGCCGAGAACCGTATGCAAGCTAAGGCTATTATGAATTTGCAAAGATACATGGATGCTGAGCTAGAAACCGGTCCCCACAAACGGCTGAACACTTCACAGGGAGTGATTACCTGTCGGGACTTTTTAAACAGCTCGTTAGAAGATATAAAAGAGGGTCTGGCAGATCAAGGTGTAATAGAGGTGAGGAGAATAAAGAGGAACAGGACGGGTCCCTAGAGGACACTGCTTCTCTAGTCCTCACCTTTGATCGTCCGAAACCGCCGCAGATAGTAGATGCAGCCTTCTATAAACTGAGGGTGCGCCCGTACATTCCATCACCGATGAGGTGTTATCAATGTCAGAGGTTTGGACATACCTCTATGAGATGTAAGGCTGTAGAACCGGTGTGCACTTGTGGCAAACCTAAGCATGATGGAGAGTGCACACCACCAATAACTTGCGTGAACTGTGGCGGAGATCACACTGCCAGATCTTCGGGGTGCCCTACACTAATGAAAGAGAAGGAGATACAAAAAGTAAAGACACTACAACAATTGCCCTATCATGAAGCTAGAGCAATTGTTGAAAGTAAAAGTTATGTAACGAATGAAATCTCTTTTGCTGAGAAACTGAGGGCACCCACTTCAGTGGCACACCTCCCAATACCTGCCCAACTTCAAGGGCAATCAATAAAAGGCCTCTCCCCTGCCATAAGGGGAACTTCTGTAAAAGTGGGAGAAATCCCACTACCCAATACCTCCCCAACCTTAAGGGGAGCTATTTTAAAGGTGGGAGAAATCCCACCACCCAAATCAAACACCCCTCAGGGGGTGGTACGAGTAGCCGAAAGGCTACTGACAATTACTCCCACCACAAGTGGGAGCGACATAAAGGTGGATTTAATTCCGCCTAAAGAAACGCCTTCCTCTGAAGGGGAGTGGAAGGTGGTCAGTCCACCAAAACGCTCTCCTAGGAGGAAAAATCCTAAATTAATGCTGCCTCCCTCTGACCCAATAAGGACTAGGGGGAAAACGCGAACAAATCGCGAAGGCCAAGCACCTCTTGCCTCCAATGTCCGATCTCCCAAGGAGCAATGGCAGCTCATGGCGACGGACATTGAGGCCTCAGAATCGGAGGGTGGGAATATTTCTGATCACCTTCCTAGGAGAAGAAAAAAGGGTTGGCCCAAAGGCAAACCCCGGAAATCGTGTGCCACTGAATAAGACTAAGTATCAATATCTTTATTTCAGCATCCATGTATCTGAACCATTATATACATATCATGAATCAAAACTTTCTTTATTGTAGAACTTTTGTAAATATTTTAAACGCATTAAGTATCAGCAAGATCCTGCCAGGTGTGGTCGCTTCACAATGTTACCATGTGTGAGTCCATTCTTCAATGGAATATGCGGGGCTTCATAAGCAATATGGAAGGGTTGCGTAGGATGGTGGCGGAACACCGTCCATTTGGGTTGTGCCTCCAGGAAACGAAGATTCGCCCAGGGCAACTCATTCGAATCCCTGGGTATACCACTTATAGCAAAGAGGTTCAACCTGCCCCGGGTGGGAGGGCGCATGGCGGAGTGGCCGTTTGTATAAGGGATGACATCCCCAGCAGACGGCTATCCCTGCAAACTAATCTACAAGTCGTTGCCGTGCGCCTAACTGCGCCGCTGCAGATCACTTTAGTTAGTATATATCTGCCGAATATCTTCTGGCGGAGAGGTGATCTGGAGAATCTGCTCTCGCAGCTCCCTGCCCCGGTGTTGTTGATGGGCGACTTCAACTCTCACAACACCTGGTGGGGGTCAGTTAGAACTGATGCTCGAGGCAGATCTCTTGAGGAAATTATAGATAATGCCAATATGATGCTCCTCAACAGCGGTGCAGCAACACACTTTAATGCATACTCAGGAGGATTTAGTGCAATCGACCTGAGTGTGGCAACACCCACCATTGCAGTTCGTTTGGAATGCAACACACTGGATGAATTATACCATAGCGACCACTTTCCAATTTTGGTATCGAGCTCCATCTCCAGGTCAGATTTCGTCATACCCTGCAGATACGACATCAAAAGAGCAAACTGGTCCGCATACGCCTCTAGAGTGGTGACACCACCCCTAACAGGGGATGCTACCATCGATAATATACATTTTTCAGAGGCACTGGTGCGGGCAGCCGGTGGTACTATTCCGATGGTAGGCGGGGGAATCACAAGACCCCCCGTCCCCTGGTGGACCCCGGAATGTAGAAAAGCCAATGCAGCAAAAAAGAAGGCTCTGAATAGGTTTAAAAGGTATCCGACGGAGGGAAATTTAATAAATTTTAAAATTCTGAGAGCCAGGGAGAGGCGTATAATTAAAGAATCAAAAAAGAAAACCCTCACCTCCTATGTATCCAAGATCTCTACATCGTCGACGCTAAAGGAGGTGTGGGATAAGATAAAAACCCTCTCTGGTGGATACCGAACCCCGTCGATACCAATCCTAAAAATAAATGATGTCGTCGTCACCGAGCCGGTGGATGTGGCTGAAGCCTTCGCCAGGCACTTTGCTAAAGTGTCCAGCTTACAAGGTTACTCGGCCGAATTCCTCCGGCGAAAAGGTGACGTGGAGCAACAGCCACTCGATTTTGACACCGCCATTAATGAAGCTTACAACGAACCGCTGACCATCCATGAGCTAGAAAATGCACTCAAGAAATGTAAAGATTCTGCTCCAGGGGTGGATGGGATCCCATATGCGATGATAAGTAACTTAAATGCAGCCGGGAAGGTAGCCCTTCTCCAATTTTACAACAGCATATGGGAGACCGGCCAATACCCAGATGGTTGGCGGGAAGCAATTATTATTCCGATCCCGAAAGAAGGAAAAGACCCCAGTGATCCCTCTAGCTACAGACCTATTTCATTGACCACTTGCTTGAGTAAAGTCCTTGAATCGATAATCAATTTTAGATTAACGTACGTGCTAGAAAGTAGAGGACTTTACAGCCAGCACCAAGCGGGATTTCGCAGATATCGTTCCACGTTAGATCAGATGAGCCAACTTGAGGTCTATGTGCAAAACGCATTTATGCGTAGAGAGCACGTGCTGGCCGTGTTCTTTGACCTCGAGAAGGCTTATGATACGACGTGGAGATATGCGATACTGCGGAAGTGTCATGAATGGGGATTAAGAGGGAATCTGCCAAGGTTCCTCCGTGGCTTTTTAGAGTCACGAAGGTTCCGAGTGCGCCTGGGGTCGGTCTTTTCGGACCCACATGTCTTTGACAACGGTATACCACAGGGATCGGTATTGAGTGTGACACTCTTCACGATGGCGGTGAATTGTCTAGCCGAAGTTGTAGGGGACCCCCTGAAAATCTCTCTGTACGTTGACGACCTTGCTATCTATTTATCAGGTAGTAACCTTAGCGAGGTCGGAGAAACCCTACAACAGGCAATAGACAGGGTGGCTAATGAGGCTTCCAGGAATGGATTTAAATTCTCTAAAACCAAAACGGTGTGCGTACATTTTTGTAGGTTAAGACATGAACATAGTTCTCCCACTTTGTTATTAGATGGCACACCGATCCAATATAAAGAAAATATCCGTTTCCTGGGCCTCATTTTCGATACTAAACTAGCCTGGCAGGATCATATAGATTACACTTGTAAAAAAGCAAGGAGGACCCTCGACATCTTGAAATTTCTTGGAAGTTACAAATGGGGTACGGAGCGGGAAATCTTGAAACGTATTTTTATCACACTTACCCGCTCCAAACTAGAATATGGAGCCCCAGTTTATAGTTCTGCGCGCAAGTCACGCCTGAAATTATTGGACAGAATTTATAATGAAGGAATCAGGTTATTCACAGGCGCCTTCCGGACCAGTCCTTTGCAAAGCCTCTATGTAGAGTCGGGGATGCTGCCTCCACAGCTTAGGAGGGAACAGCTTACTCTGACCTATACAGCCGGAATATGGGGAAAGCGGTTTCATACCTTATTCCCTTACATATTTGAGAGCCCATATATTGAAGAGTTCCGTCAGCAATGCTCGCGGACGCGACCCCTCGGGGTCAGAGCCAAGGAACTGCTAGATGCGGAGGGAATAGAATTTGGCCAAGTCTTGGGGTGGGTTTTAGCGTCTCGCCCTCCATGGTGTTTACCCTCTGCAAGCGTCCGCATGGACCTGGCAATACATAAAAAAGAGGAAACAACACCCGTCGTCTACAGACAAAAATTACTAGAACTTTTAGAATTTTATTTTGATTTCCGACCTGTCTTTACAGACGGGTCGAAGATAGACGACGGCGTAGGTAGTGCTGTTTACACGGAGGGAGTTACCCTGAGTTGGACACTCCCTCAATATGCAACCGTGTATACCGGCTGAGATGTATGCTATTTGCCAGGCCATGATGCTAGCTAAAGAAAAGAATTATAATAAATCATTAATATTAACGGACTCACTAAGTGCATTAATGGCTCTCCGGGATAAATTCTCGACGGACCCTATGGTAGTGAATATCTACAATTTATTACTTCAGCTATGCGCACGTGGGCAACGAGTGGCATTCGCCTGGGTGTCGGGCCATATTGGTGTGTCCGGCAACGAACGGGCGGACGAGGCAGCCAAACTTGCTGCCTCTACACTAGCAAATGATGCCATTCCTGTTCGTCCCACTGACATACAGATGTATGTAAAAAATGCTATTAACAGAAAATGGCAACGCCAGTGGGACAGTACAAATGAAAAGCTTAAAGATTATAAACCACGTGTGCGATGTGCTATGGTCGAGAATTACCCGCGGCATGATTCAGTAATACTGACGAGGCTAAGGATTGGTCATACACGTGTGACACATGGGCACCTCCTTATTGGTGAAAGAAGACCGAGGTGTCCTCGATGCAGAGAAAGATTAACGGTGGAGCACGTATTGGAAGGGTGTCGGGCACTGCGTTCTCAGAGGGAGAGAGCAGGCCTACCACATGACAAGCGCGCTATTCTTCAAGAGGGTTCTCCTTACATTGGGAGGCTATTTGCTTTTTTGAAAGAAATAAATGTCTATAGAAAAATTTAAGTTAGTTATTAGGTTAAGCAAACGTGGGTGAAGGAATATCAAGTACTTCACCCACCTAGGTTAGTCGACTTAAAGGGGAAAGGAATATCGAGTACTTTCCCCTTGTGTGAATGTTTAGTATGAATGTATTTATTAGCGTGAATGTATTCATTGGCGTGAATGTATTTATTGGCGTGAATGTATTTATTGGCGTGAATGTATTTATTAGCGTGAATGTATCTATTGGCGTGAATGTATGTATTGGCGTGAATGTATTTATTGGCGTGAATGTATTTATTAGCGTGAATGTATTTATTAGCGAGAATGTTAAGAATGTATGTTAAGTTTAGGTTTTTAACAGGGGTTGAAAGAAATTTTATCAAAGTATTTCAACCCTATTAGGTTTAGATTAACATTAGGATTAGTTCACTTAAGGGTGTGCAGGAATATTTGTTAAAAGTACTGCACGCACCCATATTTTGTACAGCAAAATAGCCTCCTTAGGATAAATATACAATCAGAAGCTACTAATATAAGTAAAATGTAGTAAGAAATAACTCAATAACCTGTTATAATGTAGTACATAGGACAAAAGATACTTTTAGTTTTGCACACTTGATAGTGAAATAAAGTTCTAGTAGAATAAGGGATGGCACGAAACAACATTCCACACTCCTCCTCGTCGACTAGATCGATGAATTAAGAGGGGATGTGTGGGGAAATAAAATATTTGACAACCTTTGGCTCTACACCACCTTGCCGAGCAAGGTTTTCTGAGTGGATGCCATCTAGGATAACATGTGCCATCCCGGCTCGTGCGGACCCGGTTTGAGAAAGAAAATTAACTGAGAAGCGCTAATGACCGCAGTTGTCGATGCGCTTTAAAAAAAAAAAAATAATAATAATAATAATAATAATAACAATAATGTTAATAGTCTTTATTAATTTTTATATTTTTAAAATTGTGTATAAAAATAAATAAAATAAACACATAATTAAATATCCTATAACGAAAACTAATCAGCCGATCTCTATAAATGACATTATACAAAATGACTTAGACGACAAAGACGAACTCTTGGTCATAAACATCAGAGGAGAGTCTTAATAAAATAATAATAATTACAAAAAAAAAAAAAAAATTATACTTAAAACAAGAAAAAACAATTATGGAAGAATAAACTAAGCATAATTTAATATTAACAAATTAAATAATAGAAAGTACTCTAATTTTGCTAATTTAGAACTTTAGGTGTAAAACATATTTGCCCTAATTGCCAGTCGCCAATGAAATTTTAGCTCCTTTCATACAGATTATGTAATTAACTGTGGTCAAACAGTGAATTATTGACCAGATTTAGTATTCATTTTATTCGATTTCTTGGTCCTGCTGTAGGTAAGAGAATTAAGTGGGTTAATCTCCAATTATTGCAAATAGTTCGGTTCTTTTACGGTCATTCAATAAGTAACGAGACAAATCAATGTAGCACAGAAACAGTTTGTTTAATCAACACAATCGTTTCAGTTGGCCAAGTTTGCATCCTTGTACTAAGTTTCTCATACGCTGTTCCAGAGTATTTGGTACGCATAACCTCAAATGTATTCAGTTAAGAATGGCGAGTCCGCTCGAGTATTGCCTCTCGGAAAAACACGCTTAGTGATTAGATTTTTAGTTGTAGAGGGTATCAAAGGTAGTAAAATCCATGAAAGAATGTTGAAAGTGTATGGGAATAATTGTTGGAACCGTTCGAAAGTTTACAAATGGGTAGAATAGTTAAAAAGTGGCCTGAGTAAGTGTCTGTGACGACCGGACGAAGTTGCAACTTCCTCCCTCGAATCTCGCATTATAGCGTTAATTCAGGAAAACAGGCGTATTACTGTTTACAGCCAGTTTTGCAGTGATATGTTCACAAACAAAGTAAGACCTGCCAATCGAACGAAACATCGTGGACTCTTGTCTAAAGGCGTGATTTTGCTTCATAACAACGCGCACCCACACACGGCACAATACTCAAGAAATACTTCAAAAAGTAGGGTGAGAGATCTATCCTCATCCCCCCTACAGCTCCGATCTCGCCCCATCGGACTTCCATTTGTTTGGATCCCCTAAAGAGGCTCTAAGTGGGAAATAGTTTCAAACAATGAAGAAGTTAATAATCAGGTGCAAAAGTGGCTTCGAGATCAATCCAAAGAATTTTATGATAGAGGCATACACAAATTAGAAGAACGATGGGACAAGTGTATAAATGATGCTGGGGACTATGTTTGAAAAGTATCCAAGTTTTGTATTGATTAAATAAATCGTTTTTGAGCTACAGCGATTTGTCTCGTTACTTATTGAATGACCATCGTAGTTATTTATATTTTATGCAAATATATTTATGCATATATATATTTATTCGTTTGATTCTATTGATTATTTATTTGTTCTCTTAAACAGTGGCTGCCTAGTACATCCCTCTATTGTACTGTTATCTATTATTAATTTGTTTTCTTATCAAGTATCTCAAGAAACTTTAAAGTACTGACTGACTGGATGGGCATTAAAGTAAGTCATGTTAAATCTGATAGAGATAAATTTGATTGTACGGATGCTAAGAACTAGCGGCCCAGTCCAGCCCGCCTTGGTTACTTCAGTGATGAGTGTGGGAAAGACCGCTATTAGCAAGACACAAAGCATGTTACCGTTCAGTGGCAAGACAATAATGACACTATAATCGGCAAAACTGTACATAGTAATGATAGATTTTCTCGTTCCGCTAAACCCTTAAAAGGAAGTCAAATGATGAGAGCGAATAGGTGAGTACTAGTTGTAGACTGACAGCAATGTAGACTGACATTTAAGAATAGACGCAATTTGAAGACCCACTCGCAAAAAAAAAAAAATCTTAAAAAAGCAAAGGAAATGAAAGTACATGGTTTCAACTATGATAGCACTTCAGAGAAAAACATAACCCCACCCCTCCCTTAAAAGTGCCCTTAAATGAATTTTCCCAGAGAAATGCTTTAAATAAAAATTGTGGATCTTTGTGTGCTTAGTTTATATAGGAATTTTCAAGAAAATAGTCGAAGCTATTTTTGAGAAAATCGCAAAAAATCATTTAGTAAAGTGGTAAAGTAAACGCAATTCCGGTTATCAGATTTTTCAAACTTAGAATTTCAACGACATATTCAATTCTATTTAACATTATTATTTAGATGACAGAATTGTCTAATAAACTGAAATAGCACTTTTGATTTAAACTTTACCCCCACCACACCCTAATAGCTGCCCTTAAATGAATTTTCCCAGAGAAATGTTTCAAATAAAAGTTGTAGCTCTTTGTACGTGTAGTTTAAATACCAAGTTTGAAGAAAATCGTCCAAGCAATTTTTGAGAAAAACGCAAAAAAGTAAAAAAAATCTACTAGTAAAGTGGTACTTCCGGTTGAAGAATTTTAACAGATAACGTACAGTCAGATCTCATGGTGATAACCTAAATAGAATATCAAGGTTCAACTTTCTACGTTTTTTTTGGTTTTGAGGTATGCTGTTCACATACACAAACTCACAGACACACACACAGACCACTTGCTATAAACCACTTTTTTGGACCTCAAAATGGATATTTCGGATGAAAAGTCGATATCGAAAATTTGATACGATTACAATACTTCCTCTTACTAGGAATAAGAGAAAGTAACGAATAAAAAAACCATAAGTAAAATAATATTTAACTGAAAATATATATAAATTAGCATTATATTATTTAATAAAACTAACAAGCACAAATGCAATTTTTTACCCAATCAGATATGAAAGGAACTCTGAACATTTCAATAGTGAAGTAGAAGACAAGCTGGACATGACCATAATTTCGCAGCGACAAGATATTAACCAGATCATGTTCATTTTGTAAATGTAAGAATTCAAGAAAGCATTACATGCCGCCCGGAAGGTAGAAAAGACATAATATACAAGAAATAAATACATGGTAGAGAGACTCAGGCTCTTTTGAATTGTATATCGTATAAATTTCCTCAGATTTTATTATGTTCATGTTACCATCTACAAAAAAAAACTGTAATTATTTAATAACAGCCAATCGTAGCTGCATTAATATTCTTTTTTTTAAATAGGTCATTTTAATTCGATTGTCAGTAAAGCTTCCTAGTAAGCAGAGATGAAATACACCTATTAAAAGGATTGTTATTTATTATTATTATTTATTATTTATTTAAGGCGTCTCAACATCTGTGGTCATTTGCGCCCGGAGCCTTCTCAGTGCACTGCCGGCCTCCGGACGGTGTTCTCTCGTTACAGGCAACACTGTCCATCACCGGGCAGTGAGCTGTAGAGGCTCCTAGGAAGAGAAAATCTAAGGGTAGCACGGCTGGATTCGAACCCGTGATCTCCGTGTTGCTAGTCCAGCACGCTACCACTGAGCTAATCCCTTCCCTTATAAAGGATTGTATCTGGAATTTAAAACGCTGTCTATGTCATAATTAAGCTCACGATTCTTCAATCCTTCATTGATTCTAATTTTAAGGTATTCATCAGAATAAAAGCACTAGGTAAGTCAACTAGAGATTGGGATTGAAATATTATGTTTCTTACGGAAATATTATGAGTATCACGGACTACTCATAGTTTACTTATCAAGGGGTACTGGTCAGTTCTTCGCAAGGTTTTTCGCCTCAGCAAAATCATTTTTTTTTTTTTTTGTTCCAAATTTGTACTGAAAAAACGTTTATTAACCCTTTGAAAAGTTCAAAGACTCTATGTATCATCTATCTTTTCTAATAAATAGCTGAGAGTCTGTACTTCTTTATTTAACGGAAATTTGGGGCAATCCTTGGATCCAGATTTAATTGAAAGAGGATATTTATTATGTTTTAGAAAAAATTTTTAGGAATACTTATAAGCTTTATTAAAAACTATGTTCGAAAGGAAACAGGGCAATAGACCATATTAATAGACAATGAGGTTTTCCTAATGATGATTTCCTTGGTAAATGAAACTAATGTCGATGCCTGATTGGAGATTATCAACAATGTTTAACTGAGCTTGCTTCAAAATGGAATCAATATGATGAATGATGCCTTTTTATTGGTAATTCTTATTCAAAATTAAATTTTAATTTTATTGGAGCCCATTATTTATTAGTAGGAATAGCCTGGATGTCATTACAAAAGAAAACAATAACTCTTCCTAATTCCTTTAGAAATAATTTATTTAGTAATTATATAAAGTTTGCAAAATAAATTCTTCTTTTAATATTAATTATAGATCCTCCACATTCGCTTTACAAAATAAACGAGAGGATTATTTACAATTTAATTGCGGGATTGCAAAAATAATACTGATCTTGCAAAGCAGGTCTTAGAGACTGTAATAAATTATTTAGACTTAGTACGAACCTGATAGATTTCAGTTTTTACCTTTAGAAATATGTAAATATTGTGAACTAATAATGAAAAGGATTGTCTCCATCATTTTAATAATATAAGGTTGTTGTAGATTGAATTTTTGCGGTAAAGAATAACTTGGTAATTATTTCAAATAATTTCAACAAAATAATAGGGCAAGGTGAAAAGTTCTTGGCCTAGCCCAAAGATGGCACTGCTACAAATGAAATTACTGTTTTGTTATATTTGGCATACTTGTTGCAAAAGTAAATACCAAATGTGAATTTGATCGAAGAAATAGTTTGTTTTATACGGTTGCTTAAAGTAAGCATGTTGTGTGTATTTGACAAAATGAATAAACTTGAATACCGTTCCGTAATAAATTTTTTTGTTTTGGAAGTTTCATCGTGAGAAAGAAATTCATCCAATGTTGGTGAAAGTTTATAATGAGTCTGCAACTTCGTTATCAACAATATGAAAAAAAAAAAAATGGGCAGCTGAGTTTAAACGTGGTTCTACATTGATTGAAGTTGATTCACGTGAAGGACGGCCATAAACTACAACTTTCGAAGATTAAAGATATATGAGATAGCTAAGGCTGTAGGCATCTCAGAAGAAAGGTACGGCAATTTTTACACGAAAAACTCAGTATGAGGAAGCTTTGTGCAAGAATGGTGCCGCATTTGTTAAATGCTGGTCACAAACAAATGAGGAATCGAGTTTCTCAGCAATGTTTGTGCCGTTTTAAGAAGAATCCAAAACTGATTTTCTGCGCCGATTTGTTATGATGAATGAAACGTGGGTTCACCACTTTACGACTGAGTCAAAACAACAGTCCAAGCAGAGGGTAGAAGCCAATGGCTTTGCACCGAAAAAAAGCAAGACAGTTCAGCGGCTGGAAACATTATGGCTAGTGCTTTTTTGTTGGATTCCAAAGAGATTCTATTAATTGACTACCTGCCAAATGGTCAAACAATTAATGGGGAATACGCACATCTTCTTGACCAGGTAGATAAAAAAAAATTAGAGAGTAAAAGCCCGGATTGCAGATGAAAAAAAATCCTCTTTCACCAGGATAAAGCTTGCACCCATAAAGTCGCTTTGGCAATGGGAAAATTGAGGGATTTGAAGTATAAATTGTTATTCGCTAGATTTGGCTCCCTCTGACTTTCATCTATTCCCAAACTTTAAGAAAATTGGGGCTGAAAAACATTTTGGGTTAGATGAAGAGGCGACAGCAGCGGTAAATGAATATTTTGAAAACTTCCAGAATCGCAGTTCGGGGATAGAATCCAGTTATTGGAGAAACGTTGGACAAAGTGTATTGAACTAAAGAGAGACTACATTGAGAAATAAATGCATTTTTAAAATAAAGAAACTTATTTTTACTACTACGCCGAGAATTTTTCACCTTGCCCATAATTATTTATTTGGCTAACTAACTTTTCAATAAATTTGTGAGAAATTTGTAAATTTAGCAAGACCAGCTAAATGTCAAGAATTCACCGTTCGCCAATGTGACCGTACAAAGCACCATACTATTCATTGATCGACCAATCACAATTTCTTCTTTTTACACAATTTCCTTACTAATTCAAACTGTTCACCTCAAAGAATCAAACCATCAAAAATAAATTCGAACGAGATTCATTTATATTGTTTGTTAGAAAATTATGTTACAAAAATTTGTAATTTGTTTTTGTAATAAATAATAAAATAGTATACTTACTTGTAGTGAAGGAAAATTTAGCCCTAAATCCACGGGCATGTCTAGATGAATATGTACCAGCAAAATGTACAATTAATCTGGGACCATTCGACATCACAGCTTTTGGAACTTGTGCGCCACAATATGTGTCGATCTTTTCCAACCGGTTGTCCAGCATTACATAGGCGACTACGTTGTCAGCACCTATACAACTATCACATTTGTATTATAAATTTGTATATTTACGATATATATGGTTATTAAAATTAATAAAATATATTAAGTGAATTGGTAAAAGAAAGAAATCTTATGTGAAACACTCATACGACTTTCTCTTAATGCAATATTTATATAGTGATAATTGACACATATTTAGTGACTATATATATATATATTTTTTTTATTATACCATATTTGCGAAATATACATAAACAAATAAACTTTACAAAGTACAGAAAGCATGATGCTGACGCCGTCTGCCAGAGTTTGGTATTGAGTTCATAATAAACAAAAAATTATACTTCCAAAAATGATTATAATAGAAAATGACAAACAACCAAAAAAATAAGTATACTAGCAATAAAAAATATAAATAAAAATAGACACAAACAAGGAATAAAATTAATGCTAAAATAAAAGAGAGTAAATTATAATTCTTCAAAAATTAAATTCTTTAATGAGGGTAAATCTATAATGCCAGGCTTGTCTGGTATACTTAAACAAATTGGTGCAAGTATCCGCATTTCGCAAAGAATCTATTATAAATTGAGCGGAAACAAATTTTACACCCAAGTATCTCAAACGAAATTCGGATAAGATAGGGCACTCACACAGAAAATTATACAGATCCTCCCTTATATTTAAATTGCTGCACATTGCACATTTTTCCTTATATTCCAGTCTATCAACCGATGGTACATAGTTTAAATAAATTAATTCACTTCTTAGTTTGAAAAGCCACCTTAGATGTGAAAGTTTTAGTTGGGTATCAGAGTTAACATAAAATGTACTGAGCTTGCCTAACAAAGTCCTGTACAAAACAAAACGCTCAGAGCTCATGGCGCGATTCACAGACTCCTCCAAACTAATCCGTTTTATTGTTTGCAATAGCGCCGAGAATTGATACTCACAACCAGATATATTATCAAGGGGAAAAATCCGAAATCAAGGAGTACTTTTGGGCTAAGTTAGACCATTCTTTGAATCAAAGTATATTTTTACTTACAATTTCGCAGGCTACAATTTTGGAAAAACGATTGTCGATGACAAACAATATCTTTAAACAAAATTTAAAATGGAGGCGCAAAGTATAAATGTAAACCAGATCTAACCCAGTTTTAATATGCAAAATGTAAGAAGGAGCAGTAAAAGGTAGCGCAAACAACTTTTTGAGGAAATACCTCTGAAATTGCTCTAAAAATCTTAAAACGTTGGTAGCCCCAGACTTGAGCAGCATAACAGATTACGGAACGTAATACAGTATTGCAAACACGATATTTGGCCTTTAGAGGGATTTCATTTAGTGAAAGAAAGTGATTCCACACGATGTTTAAGCCCAATTTTGCTACAGAAACTCTATCTTTAAAGTGATGCGTATAGGAGAGACGGGATGACTTGTAAGTATTAGTTATTTCGATTGGGGCACCATTAAATTTCTATTTTTCAACAGACATACATATATGTTTTTTCCTGACAAGAGGAACTCTAACGCCAGGGAGTTTATTACATGCTCCATAAATTATATTACATGTATATCTAGAACTTATTATTTGAACTTATTATTATCTAGAACTAAATATATAAAACATTTTTTTTTAATTTAAGGCGCGTCAACATCTATGGTCATTGGCGCCCGGAGGCTTCTCAATGCACTGCCGGCCTCGGACAGTGTTCTCTCGTTATAGACAACACTGTCCATCACCGGGTAGTGAGCTGTAGAGGCTCCTAGGAAAATAAAAAAATCTAAGTGTAGCACAGCTAACACGAACCCGGGTCCTCCGCGTGGGAGTCCAGTACGCTAACCACTTAGCTATTCTCTTCCCTAAAAATTTATTCCCTTCCCTAACAATTTGGAGGAAAATATCATAATACACATTTCTATAATATATAAACTGAATTACACCAAACTGTTAACTGTGATAAGTTAGTAATGAAACTTAGTTGAAAATCAATATTTTTTTTTGGAATTTTATAAACTGAGCACACAATTGTTTTTGTACCAGCAAACCAAAATCTGTACCTGGCCAAGATAGCCCCCCCCCCTGTAACATACAAAATCGCACCAATTCCGCTCTTTGTGGTTCAAATAGAGGAAACTATAGGATGATGTGGCGTTCAAGTTTGAGGTGACTGATTATCACAATGGCATGATGGGTCAACCAATATTTAAATCTACGCAAGTAGTCTCGGTTCTTTCCATGGCCACTCAGAGCCTGAGAAATGTAGAAGTCAAATTTATGAAGCAGACTTGTCCTTCGGCTAATTATATTGGGGAAAAACTCCTTGGTATAATGCCTATTCTCTGTATTAGCCCAGTCTCTTTGCGAGCTTGCATGACTCTCTTCAGCCAAAATAGTCTTCAGATATGATCGAGGCACTTTGTTATACGATTCCACAAGGTGTAAATCTTGGGAAGCCTGCTTAGCCAGTGTATCTGCGGCCTCATTACCTTCTTGATCAACACGCGATTTCACCCAGCAAAAGCTTATTTCTCTCTCCTTCTCCTACTTCAAGCTGTAAACTAGCTCCTGATTTGTTCAATTGTGTGTGTGTGAATATATATATATATATGTATGTATACACAAAGCTTATTAAAGTCATTTTCGAAAAAAACGCAAAAAACTGAATAAATCTTTATAATAAAGTGGTAATTCGGGTCGGCCGATTTTTATCAAACTTTATTCGCGTTCTTTGATAGCATTTAAACGAAATTATGAAGTTTTTAGCTTTCAGCAATATTCTGTTTAAGTTTATGCTAACCACATATATATATATCTGAAGAGGTTCCTTATAATATCGGACGGGTTTATGTCCGTGTGATTAAGAGAACGAACGAAATTGTCGATCACTTATACTTTTCCTATACCTTATTACAATCCCCAAAAGCGCTCTTATCAAAAAAAGTGTGTTGGATTTTTTCTAAATGAAAAATTTTACAAATTCAATACAAAAACTAAATTCGATTTAATATAACATGACAATTTTTAATTAATTAACACTGGATAGGGAAGGGAGGTTAGTTTTCATTATCTGCTCAGTAAATGACAGGAAACAATAAATAAAAGTGAGCTCTTTTTTGCATCCTATTATCTCAAACTCTGGTAGGATCTGTACTATAAATACAGGAAAAATATAAAATATTTATTGAAGTGAGATACCTCGGGTGGGCTCTGTTTAATGGAAAACAGCAAAAATTAAAAATAAATTGAGTGAAAACTTTAAGTGACTGTAAATAATATAGCGAAAATGAGAAATTAAAATACTAAAATTTATATGAATATAAGAAATTAAATTTAAAAATGGTTAGCAAATATTATTTATTATCTCTTTCAACAGCCAAAGGAATGGCGCTTACCTCAAACGCCGAATCCTTTTTACCAGTGCTGGAAGACCCATGTGTCCTTAGTCATATCGGGGAAAAGCGGAGAGGATAAAATAGGGATAAGGAAATAATTCTTATGTGCTTCGAAGACTGGAGTCTTCACCAATACACGGCTACATGGCCGGAAACCAACCGGAAGTTACAACCTTGTGATTTCATAATAACCTATGCACGCCCGCAGATTCGACTATTTATTAACACTACCCAGGAAAACCAGAAGTAACAAACTTGGGTTTTCATAAGTAAGGGCAACCAAAGTGGCTTGAATTATACAGGTGTTACAGTGTGACCTATTCAAAAGGAAGTGTTGCTTAACGACTTACTCCTTCGAGCTTAAAATGGCGACTGACTGAGAGAGGAGAAAAAGCATAGATTACCTCCTCTCTACACTTAGAACACAGCATAATAAATTAGTAAATTATTATCAAGGTAGTACAATATCCCCCTCCAAAAAAAAAAATTATTGTACACCGTTTGGCGACAAATTTGAATTTACATTTAAATACCATGCATTATTATTTCTAATTTATTTAGAATGATCTTAATTCTTTTCATTTTTCGTACACAATATTGATTATTTTTTTTATATTATTTATTGTTTTAAATTCAATATAATTAGTTAAACTGTTATCTGGGCAAAACAATTTAATGTAATTTGTTGCCTTAGCAACGTATTTGTTATGTATCATGGAGCATGTGGCAAATAAATTTTCCATCATTAGAGGTTGCTAATGCAAGGGAGGCCACACGTGTGGATATGTTAATATACGAGGATACAGACAGACCCTTACTACAAAACCATTTTCCATTATTGGGGGTACCTCAAGACATGTATTTCCAACGGAAATTCCATTACAAAAATATGACACGTAGTATGAGGAAGTAAAAATAAATAGTTCATTAATTAGATAAAAGGCAGCAAGGAAAGTTGAAAATTGAATTTCCAATATTGAATAGAATGGACCTTGTGGGCGGGCACATACTGTCCACATGAAGATAAAGAATGCGTACGAGATGTCCGGATAGAAATGATTTATGTATCCTTTAGACCTGTATGTATACCCACATAGAATGTGGATTATACCTGAATGTATTCACTGTACATTACAACATATATAACCTTGTGTACACCCATATCCCCAAATGTGTGTACATAAATATTATATATATCATAGGAGAACTATGTCTATGTTATATTCTACTAGTAAGTATTATAACGTAAGGAATGCGATTTAACATTTTATTGCTTCAATAAATACAAAGAACCTAAACAATTTTTAACGAGCTTTTCCAACCATGCTTTGGTTTTGCACAAGTATATTACCCTCAATCTGCTCTTTATTTTGACTTTCTCTTATGGCTGTTAGAGGTCGCATTGCCATCGTGTCAAATTTTCAATATCGAGTTATCCACATTCCGACGTCCCCGAAAAAGTGAGTGCTAAATAAAAGGATAAGAACTTCATTTCGCCTCCATCCCGTTCCTATAGGTAACAAATCTTTTGTGACAACTGATTTGTGTGTCTGTCTGTCCGTGTGTATTTGTGGCCGGCATAACTCAAAAAAAGGAAAATCGCAGTAAGTTCAAACTTTATAATATAGTTTCAATGTTTTATAATTTAAATGCTTGAGATCCGACAATAAGTTTTTCACCAAAAAATCGATCAATTGAAAGTAGTGCTACTTTACTGTGCAGATTTTTCACCATTTTTTCGAAAATGGCTTCAATGATTTTTTTTTTTTAAATAGGAGTATTAAAAAATAAAGTGCCTACAACTTTTGTTTATTATATTTTTTCTAGCAAAAATTCATTTAAGAGGGGTTATGTTTTCTCTAAACTGTTTCTCTTCGGTCTGGCATGTTTCCTAGTGAGTTTAAAGTGGCCTATACAATCCTGATTGTAAAGGTATCGAGCCCAAAGAATATTGAAGATCATATACCAATAACGATTTCAAACGCACTGGCCAAACTTTTTTGAGTCGCTTATCCTGGATTATCTGAGCATATTCAATAGCAGTATCATTCCAAACCAACATGGTTTTATCTCCAGTAGATCAACAATGACTAATTTAACATGTTTGCTAAATATAATAGCCAAAGAAGTTGAAAAGGGAGACCAGGTAGATGTTGTCTATACTGACTTCAAAAAGACTTTTGACCGGCTTGCTCATTCAATATTCCTCCAAAAATTAAATCGGATTGGAATCCAGGGTCGTCTTCTCCTTGAATGGATCTCATTCTATATTCAAGAAAGAAAATTTATGGTAAAGTGGAATGGTGTCTATTCCAGGTGGTTCCATGTTTCATCAGGCATGCCTCAAGGCTCTCATCTCGGTCCTTGGCTATTCAACGTTTTCATTAACGACGTTTCTATTAATTTTCTGCATACGAAATTCCTCATGTTTGCTGACGACCTAAAAATCTTCAGAAGAATAACTTCAGTGCAGGATAGTGAGACATTGCAAGAGGGCCTAAATCGTCTTTTAAAGTGGTGCAAAGCAAACGGTATAGAAGTGACATCAATAAATATCATTTCTTCAGGGAACTAGGCGTCCCTGCGTGTTTCCCAGCCTAACAACACTACACCTACACCTACACTGACATATTTACACTTACAAACTACTCTTAGGAACCGAAGATGCTGCCTACACGCAAGGCAGCTTTGAGGAGTAGCGACCTCGACGGTTATCTAGCTCATCTCTACTGCGTGCAAACACCACAACATTCACACAATACAGCACACTACATGCACTCACACATACACAAAGGCACATTCACTACACACCCTAGGGCTACCTTCCCTAGGAACTAGGCATTGCCTCTTATTATCATTTTAACAAATATGGATTTGGAAATAAATAAGTATGAGACGGCGGGCGACTCGAGTTCGCCACTTGGCGCGCAGGTTGTGGAGGCTGAGGCCTGCGTGGGAAATATGCGATCGTCTTCCCTGGGTATCGGTGGGGGGTCTTTGACCCAAGGCACCGCCCCTTGTAGGGCTACCTTGCTTACTTCTACCTCTTCCTTATATCCTCACAATCCTCTTCCATCCATTCCTCATAGAAATCCTTTTCCTCAGTTACCTTCCTGATCAGGCAGCTCATTAAATATTTATAAATATAAAGATTTTGATAAAGTTTTTGTCGTAAAAAGTGCTAACCCGAACTTATCGTTCAACCAAGTATGCCCTATAAAATTATATCAAAGCTTGAATTCTGTTGTACCTGGTATAAACGGAAATATACTAAGAAATGGAACTATACAAATAAAGACGAAATCTAAAGAAGAATCTGCAATAATTGAAAAACAAACCCATTTAGGGGAGCAAATGTGGAACTCCATCGTATTCTTAACACCTGCAAGGGAATAGAATCTTGGTATCCGCTTATAAATAGCAATGAATCTACTATCCTGGATGCTTTGTCAACGCAAAACGTAATTAACGTTCAAAGACTGAATTCTAAGAAAAATGGATCTTCTAAACCCTCGCCAGCTCTTATCTTAACTTTTAATGTCCCCAACCTTCCGGACAGAGTTAATTTTGGTTTTAATTCATTAAGAGTTCGTCCCTATATCCCGAATCCTAAAAGATGCTTTAATTATTGGAAAATAGGTCATTACTCTTCGCGATGCGCCAGTTTACCACTCTGTAAAACCTGCTCTGAAATTCTCCATGATGGCGAATGCACATCCCCTCCTAAATGTATCAATTGCCAAGAATCCCATGCTTCACTGTCAACATTCTGTAATGTATATAAAAAAGCTGCTAAAATACAGGAATTGATGACTACGAAGAATTTAACATTTAGAGAAGCATCTCGTCAAATCTCACCTCCTCCTACACAACAAAAAACTTACGCTGAAAGTGTTGCACCCACAACACCTACTCCACCATTATCAACTTCATCTACCTCTCCTCCAGTTACTACTGACACTAATTCAGAAACCACAAATACCCACCTTCTAAATGCAATCACTTTATTAACTGAACGTATAGCCCAAATAGAAAATGGATTTATCGAAATAATGAAACAGTTGAATCGAGAAAACCCCAAAAACCTATCACGTCAATCTCAAGAAGTTCTACCTAATCTGCCGGTATTACCCATTCCTTATACAGAACCTATAATTCCCAGTCAGACGTTTTATGAAACTTCAGGAATCACAAAGCAGTCTTTACGACGACCTCTGTCGGCTGCATCAACTTCTACCCTTCGTCAGCCAATAAAAGCTGTTAAGGTTTTAGATACTGCGCAAAAAGAAAAACGAATTAGTCCCAAAATAGAGGATCCGACTAGAGGTAAAGCTAAATTTAAGAAAAAATAGGTGATTCAAATCAATATGCATATTTATTAATTAATAATATAATTAAAGTAACAAACATGAGCGTAATTCATTGGAACATTAATGGTTTTCATATTCATCAGGAAGATTTAAGAATTTTAATCCATAGAAACTCACCAGCCCTTATATGTCTTCAAGAAACTCATTTAAGACCTAATCAGCTTCTTCAAATAAAGCATTACAATACATATCGTAAAGATTATATTCAAGGACAGCGAGCCAGTGGTGGTGTAGCTATTCTAGTAAGAGAAGACATCATTTGTGAACCGGTACCAATAGTTAGTCACTACCAATTGTGTGCAGGTAGTGATTGCTATCCCTAACCAAATAACAGTTTGCAGTATATATCTGCCTCCATCGCTAATAGTTAACGAAATGGAATTTAAAAGGTTCTTGTCGGCACTTCCGAGACCTCTACTATAGTTGGTGATTTCAATGCCCATCATCCTGGGGAAGTGGAAATATTGATACAAGAGGAAGGATTGTGCATGAATGTTTGGATGAAAATGACTTAGTTACATTAAACACAGGGAGTCCAACGTATATTTCCTCTTCGTTTGGAACATTTAATAGCATAGATCTCTCTATAGCTTCGCCTACGATTGCCACAAGATACGATTGGAGTGTGCTAGAGGATACATATGGCAGTGACCATTTTCTGGTATACCTCCATTTCCTTAATCGAATACCCAATCAGAATAGGCCAGAAAGGTGGTTAACGAAGAAAGCCGAATGGAATATTTATTCAACGCTGTCAACGATTAACCAAGAAGAACTGCCTGGTAATGTTGATCAAGCAAACTGGCTAGTGACTAATAGGATGATCAGAGCAGCTGAAGCTTCCATACCAATCTCAAAAGGATCTATTCCCAGAGTAACCGTCCCTTGGTGGACCGACAAATGCAGAGACGCTCTGCGAAATTGGAATCGATCTTTGAGAAGATTTAAAGCGCGAAGCACTGTGGAAAATTTCGTAGAATATAAAAAAGCTCGTGCCTTCGCTAGGCGTGAAATTAAACAACAAAAAAAAGCATCTTGGAGGGAATTCGTATCTTCTTTAAATAAGAACTCTTCTATCAACAATGTTTGGCAAAGAATAAGAAAAGTTGAAGGGCGTTATAGAACTCCAATAATATCAGGTCTAATAAATAATAATTGTTATTTTACCAGTCCAGAACGCATAGCCGACTGTATAGCGGCATATATTCCTAATTACACCTCGGATTTTGCTTATGATGCAATATTTCTAAATAAAAAACTCCAACAAGAAAGCAGACCAATGCAGTTCAACGCAAGCGAAAGCGGACAGGTTTTAAATACGCCCCTTTCCATGTGGGAGTTAGAAAACGCCCTTAAAAAGTGCAAGACCAGGACTCTGCTCCTGGTCCGGATAATGTCCTTTACTCATTTATAAGAAAACTCTCCTCAGTCTCTAAGAGCTCATTACTTTCTTTTTATAATAAAATCTATATTAGCCATAGTTTCCCTGACGTTTGGAAAACTGCTATCGTTATCGCAATATTAAACGATGGTAAAGATAAGCACCTTCCGTCTAGTTACCGTCCTATATCACTTACTAGCTGTCTTTGCAAAGTGATGGAACGCATCATCACCAATAGATTAGACTACTTTGTTGAAAGTAAGAACCTCTTATCGCCCTACCAATTTGGTTTCCGAAAGGGTCGATCAACAGCGGATGCTTTAGTAGTACTAGAACGTGAAATTCAAGATGCTTTCCTAAACAAAAAAATGGTTGCTGCTATATTTTTTGATATTAAAAATGCCTACGATACAGTATGGAGCAGGAAAGTTTTAGAGACCTTAAATCAGTGGGGCATTGGAGGCCATATGCTTAAATTTATCAGTAATTTCCTTGTTAACAGAAGATTTCAGGTAAGAATTGGAAATAGGTGTTCCAGCTATTATCCCCCAAAAAATGGACTACCACAAGGCAGTATATTGAGTGTCTTCCTGTTTAAAGTAGCAATTAACAGCATAGCAGACTGCGTACCTCCTCCAGCTAAATATTTATTGTATGCAGATGATTTTACTGTTTATGTCACCGTTGATACTGTTCAACAGGGGGAATTTATATTAAAAAATGTGCTTTCTAATTTAAATAGTTGGTCTCTGAATAACGGTTTAAATTTTTCTACGGATAAAACAAACTGCATAGTATTTTCAAGATCCCGTAGACACCAGTTGTCACCATCCTTATCACTGTGAGGCACCCCAATCAACGTAACGAATACTGTCCGTTATTTGGGACTCATTCTTGATAAAAAACTATCATGGGTTCCGCATATTCATGAACTATGTAGTAGAGCCAGGAAATCTATTGATCTCATTAAAATATTGTCTAGCACTAAATGGGGAGCCGACCGTACTGTCCTGCTACGTCTATATCGTGCTATCACCCGCTCACGTTTAGACTACTGTTGTTTTGTTTATTGCTCTGCAAGACCATCGAAACTTAAGCCATTGGATAGTATTCATAATCAAGGAATCCGATTAGCTATAGGTGCTTTTAGGAGCTCTCCAGTTGTGAGCATGTACTCCGAAGCAAGTGAAATGCCTCTGATACATAGGCGAAATAAATTAACGATATCCTTTTATGCAAAATTGAAAAGTAAACCAACCATCCCTAGTTTTAAATCAACGCATAGATTCCCACAAGCCAACAGATACAACTCAATAAGAGACAGTAAACCATTTGGAATTAGATGCAGGGAATTGCTGGCTGCTTACAATTATATCATTCCACCGGTATTTGAAATTGGCTACAATGCAATCTCCCCCTGGTTAATGCCACCTCTAGTTATTAACTGCAGTTTACTTAATGAACCCAAACAATCAACACCTGATATAATTTATAAACAAAAGTTATTAGATTTAATGTCTAGGATAAAGCCAAATAAAATAATCTATACTGATGGCTCCAAATGTGAAAACGGTTGTGGCTCGGGAGTATTTATGGAAAATACATCATATATGTTTAGCCTTCCTCCAGAAAACAGTATATATTTGGCAGAAATGTATGCTTTATACAAGGCCTTAAGTCTGATTCAAGGTATTTTGGGAACAATTGTTGTCTGCACAGACTCTAAGAGCTCTCTAGAAGGCTTAAAGGATCTATACTCAGAAGATACTATCATCCAAGACATACATGCATTCGTATACAACTTGTATCTAAGTGGAACTCAAGTGATTTTTGTGTGGGTGCCGGGGCATTCGGGTATCCTTGGTAATATAGAGGCCTATAAGTTAGCCAAATTGGCTGCAGTAATGCCACCGACTTTAGAAAAGTGTTCCATGCAAGCTATAAAGGCCATAAGGGCAAGACGGTGTTGGTAGGCATGGCAAAATGAGTGGGGTGCAGTAACGGACAACAAGCTGAGAGTAATAAAAGAAAGTGTCTACCCATGGGATACTTCATTAAGAAGTATCAGTCAGGAAGAGGTAGTTGTGACTCGCCTTAGGATTGGCCATAGCCGTCTTACTCATGGCTATCTGATGTCTCGCCAACAACCGCCTCTCTGTGATTCCTGTAATGTCCTGCTCACGATTGAGCATATTCTTATTTCATGTACAAAATATAGGCATCTTAGAGAATTCTACAATATACCATCAACGGTAAAAGAAGCACTAGCCGACAATCACCCAGTAGTGACCAGTGTTCTAAGATATCTAAAGGCGATCTCTTTATTTAAAAGCATTTGACTCCAAGATTGAGATTTGTTGGTTTCTGTTGCTTGATGTTTTATGTATTCTCCTGTTATTTTGATTTTCCTGTTATTTTGTCTGTTTTGTTGTTCATAGTTGTTGACTTGTTTTGTATATTGTTTATTTTTTGGATTTATATTGTTCATATTACATTTTTTATATTGTATAGTTATTCTTATTGTCTTGTGTGTGTGTGTGTGTGTATTATTTTATTATAATTGGTGTGAAATAGTTATCATAACGTTTAAGGCATAATGACCTGTGGCAGTTAGGTGCCTTAAAAAAAAAAAAAAAAATCATGTTATTTTCGTTTTCTAGGAAACGGAATAATGTGGATTTCTTCTACACCATTCAGGGTAATCTCCTGGATTGCGTCACAAGCATTAGGGACCTAGGAATCAAACGCTGTGCTAACCTTAGATATACAACTCAAATTGACGAAACCTGCCAAAGAGCTTCTCGGTTGCTGGGGTTTGTGATCCGGAAAACAAGAGAGCTCGAAGACCCTAAAGCCATTTTGGCGGTCTATACGTCCTATGTTAGAAGTACGAGTATTTTAGAATATGGTTCACTGGCATGGAACCCACTATATACAAAGAGCGGCGTTGATAGACTGGAATCTATACAAGGACGATATGCCAAATATTACATAAGGAAGTTCCGCCATGTTAAATTAGGCATTGATTCCCTATAAATAAGGAGATTGAAGACTGATCTGTTATTTCTTTATAAACTGATCAATAATACAATCGACTGTTCTGAACTACTGGCTGATATTCCCTTCCATGTATCTCCTATCCACTTAAGGCATTCCTATACGTTTGCAGTTCCTCATCATAGCACAAACCTATTCTTTCACATGAACATTCTGTCAAGAATATGCCGGGAATAGAATGAACACGTCAATAATAATTTGGACTTCTCAGTGAAATTGTAATATTTCAAAACATTGTTAAATGAAATTAAATGAGTTTTGCCTCGTTTTATAAAAAAATTATGTTCTTGATATATTTATATTGTTACTGTTTACACCTCTGTTTTATCTATATTGTTGTGTTTTAAATGTTTACTGCTTGACTTACATTATTTATTTTAATGTACAAATTTAATTAATGCTATGACTTCAACCACATGGCATAGGCTATTTGTTGATGAAATAAATAAATAAATAAATAATTAAATATTTTATTTATACGATTCTCTCATATATATAATATTAATCAGAATTAAATATGTTACCAAAATTAAAATTGGGTTGCTGGAAGTGCCACAATTCTGAACAGGTTTTTCAGGTTTCTGTTATTTTCTCCATAAAAATACCGACAGATTTCATTGAACTATACGTTTAGTAAGAATTATAAGTGTGACGAAAATTCGTCATTTCTGTAAACTGCAGTAAGAGAAAGTCGTGTGTGCGTGTGTGTGTGTTCCACACCAGATTTTTTTTTCTTTTTTTTCTTTTTGTAAATCAGAGACAAAAAGTGAAACAAATGTTTAAACAAAAAAAATTTTTTTTTTTACTCTTTATTTGAGTATATAACGGTAAACAATTTTATAATAAGGGAAAGGATTAGCTCAGAGCTAGCGCGCTGCACTAACAATTGGAGGTCCAGGGTCATCCAGGATCCAACAAATGCTGATCTTAAATTTTCTTTTCCTACGAGCCACTGCGGTACCCTGTCCGATGATGGACAGTGTTTAGAGTAACCAGAACACACTATCCGGAGGCCGGCAGTGCACTGAAAAGACTCCGGACCCTAGATGTTGACGCGTCTTAAATTAAAAAAAAAAAAAAGAGAAATAAAATTACAATTAGTAAATAGGCTGATATGATAATTACAATGACTTGATTGAGTTATTTGGTAGTAGTGTTTCCAGGGAGGGAATAAGAGGTGAAAGCTTGGGCCTGGGGGGATTAGAGTGTGATAAGAGTTGCTTGTAGAATCTGCTATATTAATCTTTTTTGCCAGAATGTTGATGTAAGAGATATGAAGTGGAATTTATTATATAAATGGTTTTTGCCAGGATGTTGACATAAGGGGTATGAAGTTCTATGTCCAGGGTAAGAATGGATATGTAGAAAGGACTGTTAATAATGTGGACGTAGGATTATGGATTGAACGCATGATTTGGATGCGGTTCAGATTAGAATGCTTAGCAGTTCCATACAGTTCAATCTCTATTATTATATTATATAACTGAGTGCCTATGGCGCGAGACCTAAGCCTATGTGGCTTTTATCCTTCCAATTCCCCCCTCCAATTAATCTCCTCCGGTAGTCTATCGGTTTGTCTACAGTATCCTAAAATATTTTTCAGCTCCAACCTTCCCAGGCAATCCTGCGAGAGTGATGCCCAAATACGCTAAACCTAAAACCAGCGAAACGGGGACACTGACATAAATAGTGAGCCACCGTTTTCCTAACTACATCATCACAGTTCTAACATATGGGACTAGACATCCTCTCTATATTATGCAAATGACTAGACACCCATGTGTGTCCAGTCACTACACCCACCAAGGTCCTCAGTCTTATCCTGCTAAGAGACAGGAGTTAGTCTGAAACTCCCTGCTTAGTCCCTTTGATAAATCTTTTTGCCTGGAGGCACGCCTGCGTGTCCTATCAGCATTTCTCCAAAAGTATCGTATCCCAAAGTCTAATCTGACTAATACAGAACCTCTTAGTGACGGCAAGGGTTGGCTCGGCCATAAAAAGATATGGAAGATACGTCCCAGCCAATCCGCCTTCTCATTGCCCTCTATTCCTGCATGTCCGGGTACCCAATAGAGCTGCACTTTGCCTTCTAGCTGCACTTTAAGGTATTATGCCTTCTCCTACATTCTCCCATCAATTTCGAACACCAACAGGCTTGCTCAAAGACCTCAGTGCGGTCTGACTATCAGAGAATATGTGCACTTCGTTCCAATCCATAAGTCTATAAGTATCAGTAAGGATAAGTAAAGAAGTTTCTTGTTGGAAAGAGATAATTTTGAGAGGTTACTGGGTTTGGAGAGAAGTCTAAAACATGCTGCCAACAATCAGGAAATTTACAACCTTCTTATTCTTGTATTGTACAAAAGTAAAAGTAGAGGAGCCACATAAACAATAACACTTTGTTCAATGCAAAAGGTGAGAAGAATGTGGTCATACCAAAAGTTATTATTACCAGCATCTTCCTAGGTGTGTAAACTATATAGGAAATCATTTCACCTCCGAGTTGGGAGGGACACTGAAACCCCCCCTCCCCGAATAAATAAAATGCATAAAACAATATTATTTTGTCTTCTAAAAATAATTTTTTTCATATATTATGTATATGTGGTTATTTTATTTTTATCACATGTATCTATTAGTTTGGCTTATCGGCCAGAAGAAAATAACAAATAATTTTTAAGTGTTTTGAAACCCGACGTTTCGGTAAACATTGTTTACTTTCTTCAGGGGCTATCTATACAGAAAAAAAATACAAATAAGAATATAGCTAGTGTAGTGGTCTTAGTGAACCACTGAACCCCCACCAGTCATCCACTCTAGCGGAGAGAAACAGCCCCTCCGCACAGAGAGGAGAGGCTCGGCGAGTGTATATATATATATATATATATATATATATACATATACGAGAGAGACAGTCAGAGAGGATTCTATTCAATTCAGTCTTACACGTCAGACATCATTCTGTTAATTCACATTCCGTACATATCGTTTAGCCACGTCAGTCTGTCAGTTCAGTTAGGTTCTAAACTCTAAAGTGCAAAGTCTTTGGTATACAGTCATATACATATATATATATCAATTATATATCTTAAACCAAATCTTAAGGTGTTTATCATTCATCAAATCAAACAACCAAGCATCTCCTCACAACACTCTTACATAACTCAACACTCTGCATAACTAAAACAATAAACAGATATAAAACAATAGAACAATAACAATAAAAAGTAGTAATAGTGAGATAACTCAAGCAAAGACCAAGGTTGCCATATTGTGACAAAACTTCCAAACTTCTCTCACTCTAAAGTCTGTAACTTCGCTAAAATTTCTCTAAATTATGTATCTATGTAATTACCTTGGTTTTTTTTTTTTTGTTGAGTTATCTTACTATTATTACTTTTTATTTTTATTGTTCTATTGTTTTATATCTGTTGTTCTGTTTATTGTTTTGGTTATGCTAGCTATAATTCTTATTTGTATATTTTTTTTTCTTTATAGATAGCCCCTGAAGAAGGTAAACAATTTTTGCCGAAACGTCGGGTTTCAAATAACTTAAAAATTATTTGATTTTTTTTCATGAATACTTCCTGGCCGATAAGCCAACTAATAGGATATATCTGATCATTTCTAATGGCCAACAATTGTTAGAATTTATTATTATTATTATTTTTACTTTTACAAATGCATGTAGTAAGTTGGGTAAAAATATGTGTGGGGGGGGGAGGGGCTGGTGCATTGTCAAGTGCAGAACTTTGCATTATTTAAATATCCCGTGTAAGTGTGTGAGTTTTTTGTGTATATGTGTGAAATAATTTAGTTAGATTGTGTTGGCGGAATTAAGGTAAGGGAAAAAGTTATAAAGAGGGTCTGGCCGGAAGTAGGGGCCCAGCAGGTGAATGGAAGTGGAATGCCTGGAGGTTGATAGAGTGCTTCCCTTTTAGTGCTAAATAAAAGGATAAGAACTTCATTTCGCCGCCATACTTTCCTACAGGAAACAAAAAAAGGAAAAAGAAAGACGCAGGAATCGAATTTTCACTGATAAAACGAGAGAGAAAAATTAGATTTCTATGATTTACTGAGAGAGAAAAAATTGAAGAAAAAAACGTGAGATGTTCAAACGATAATCTGTAGAACACACCCCCCCATGATGGATGTTGATTGCTAGGATGGAGGAAATTTACAATTATTTTATTACCAATCGATATCTTAAATCTTTTTAACTTTAGATGTAGGGTTAGCTGTAATATTAGTTTAGTTATATTTATCTATAATTTATAATATCTATCAATAGTATAGTTTTATTAACAAGGAATATAACAATAATTTTCCTTGATTTACCATATACTTGGATTTTTCGCTATTCACCTCTAATCCAAATACCTTAGCAGCCTCATCCAGCTCTAGAAAGGCTAATTTTAACCTCTAATAATATTGTGTTAGTGAGGATATAGGTGAGAGTATCGCAGCCGGTAACAAATGTCTCTGGGCGCTGCAGCCAGTTTTTAAAAGTGAATGTTTGTCCAGAGCAGTAAAGATAAGAATCTACCTAACGAGTATGCGGCCAATCGTAACCTATGGTTCGGAAGCATGGGTATTAACCAATGCGGACGAACAAAGGTTGTGCAGGTGGGAAAGAAAAGTACTAAGAAGGATATTTGGACCGGTAAGGACGCAGGATGGCTATAAAAGTCAGGACGAACCGAGAAGTAGCAGAACTGTTCGGTGAGCCAGATATAGTAGTAGCCACTATAAAGTCGGGTAGATTACTATGGTTGGGACATTTGCATAGGATGGAGGAGATGAGACGTCCCAAGAAAGCTTTGTATGGACACCCTGGTGGAAAAAGGCCGAGGGGCAAGCCCAGAATGAAATGGTTAAGGAATGTGCAGGACGACTTAGAAGCCCTTGGTCAGCAAAGATGGAAAACGTCCGCAAGGGATAGAGATAGGTGGAAAGCTGTGGTGGCTGAGGCTCGGGTCCTTCATGGACCGTTATAGCCCTTGAGTAAGTAAGTATTAACCAAAATTCCGGTAAATTGTAGTGAAATATAGCGATAATATCAAAGATATGGAATTTAGTCCGCAAATTTAGTGCGATTGCAATCCCCTACCTGACCTGGGTAATAAAGCAAAAAGACAAATTAGATATTCTTATTAGTTATATCCAAGGAATAAGGGGATTTCGTTTAGAATAATTCAACGGGAATATTATATCCAGGCTAAGTGAATTTCTTTTGTATAATTTGCAATCTTCTCGAAAGTGATTCCTTTTTTTTTTTTATACTTTCTTTTACTCCTAGTGAGAGAGGAAGTATTGTAATCGTGCCAAATTTTCCATATCGTGTTTTCACCAGAAATATCCATTTTGAGGAGGTTCCCTGAGTCCAAAAAAGTGGTTTTTAGTATGTGTGTGTGTTTGCAGGTGAACAGCATAACTCAAAAACGAAAAATCGTAGAAAGTTTAAACTTCAAATACTGTTTAGGTATCACCATGGAAACCGACAGTGAGTTATCAGTCAAAATTCCTCAACAGAAAATACCACTTTACCAATTGATTTTTTTTACTTTTTCCCGATTTTCTCAAAAATAGCTCAGACGATTTTCTTGAAACTCGGTACATCCAGCCCACATACAAAGAGCTATAACATTTATTTGAAACATTTCACCGGGAAAATTCATTTAAGGGCAGTTTTGGGAGAAGGATGGGGCTGATTTTTTCCTCTAAAGTGCTATTTAAGTTTACTATATAATTCTGTCATCTAAATAATATTAATTAGAATTGAATATGTTGTTGAAATTACGAGTTTGTAAAAAAAAAAAAAACGGGATGACCTAAAGTGCGTTTTTACTGAAATGTATTTTTTCAGTTTTCTGATATTTTCTCGAAAACGGCTCCAACGATTTTCTTTAAAGTAGGAATGTGAACTATACATATAAAGAGCTACAACTTTTATTTGAAACATTTATCCGGGTAAACTCATTTAAGCGGCCTTTTGGGATAGGGATAGGGTTATGTTTGCCTTGAAATTGCTATCTTAGTTGATTATACAATTCTACCATCTAAATGAAATTAATTAGAAATAAATAGATGGCCAAAATTCTGAGTTTCAAGAAAATTAGTAAACCAGAAGTACGCTTATACAGAACAGTTTTTCAGTTTTCGACGACCTCCTACGAATTTCACTATAAAATTTGTTAATTTCAATTTTGGAAACTGGAATAAGAGAAAGTTGTTTGAGTGTTTCACACCAGATTTTTATTTTTTTTTAGATTTCGTGATTTTTTATTTTTGAAAAATTACTCAAAAGTATTCATTTAACATGAACAGAAAGATGTTCCACGGTAATGAACAATATTCAATATAATCGAAGTCTTCGTCTTTGTTTCAGGTTGGATGTTTTTAATTTCTTTTTACTCCTGGTAAGAGGAAGTATTGTTATCGTGTCAAATTTTCGAATTCGAAATTTCACCGGAAATACAAGTGTGTGTGTGTGTGTGTATTTCTTGTTTTGTTTATTCTCCATAATATCCCAATGGCGGAGAAGCATATTTTCAGTATGTATCATATTACATAATATTGCACACATTGAAATACATAACATTTCAATAAATACAATATTTACAGGATACATATTAGCAGTATAATTATAAAATTTTTCAACAGATGACAAACACAAATTTATTTTTACAATTACAATATTTAATATTATTATTGTATTCATATGGTAATATTTATTATTATAATATAAGGGAATCAAAATCAATAGAATTACCATATTCTGAGAAAGATTTAAAATTCTTATTCAGAAGAAGATCACTGAGTTGGACAAGGTTACGTACATACAAAGACCATTATAAAGAGACCAAGGCCATGGGCAGCCTTGAAGTAACATAATTCTTATAAGTTTTATTCTCAATGAATCAAGAAAAGGACCAGTGGAAGACCAGAAAAGGACATATATATAAGTATATATGTTGTTTTTTTTTAACATAACTTTATTTTCAGCATGTTCCATAAAAACAGTTGAAATACATCCAATTGAAATACATTCCGAAACACTACAATTGCTAACACATAAAAGTATGTCTATATGTTTTTTTTTTGGTGGAGAAGTGTGGTTATATGCATATTTCTAAAGACCTAATTTAGTTTATTATACCATTTTATCATCTATATAATACATATAATTAGCATTAGATATGTTGCCAAAATTTCAAATTTGTAGAAGAAAATGATTGACAAATTGCTCCTTTATTAAACATTTTACTTTGAAACAAAAGAAAGTATTGTGAGCGTGCAAGATTTTCGAAAATTGAGTTTTTACCGAAAATACACGTTTTGACGTCCACTGAGTCCGAAAAAGTAGTTTTTAGAAAATGGTCTGGATGTGTGTGTGTGTGTGTATGTGTCTAAAACAGAATATCTCAAAAACAAAGAAGTCGCCGGAAGCTCAAACATAGTAGAATTCCATTTAGGTACTACTACCGCAACAGACACAAAGATTTCGAGTGAAATCCATCAACTGAAAGCGCGACTTTACTGAATGTTTTTTTTGTTTTTTCAGTTTCTCATAATTTTCTCGAAAACGGCGAGAAAACGATTTTCTTTAAATTTTGTATACTGACTATACACATAAATACTTATCAATTATATTATTATTATTATTATTTATTTATTTCTTGCCTAAAGAAACTATACATTTCTATAGCAAGAGATTGACCTCTTCTGAGAGCTGAACAAAATATACATTACAAACATTACAGCTTAATCTTCAAATAATAAAATAATATTAAATACTAAATTAATTAAGTAGATAGTAACAATGATTTAAATAGACTTTATTCATTTATACAAGTTAATTTTAGGGAAGGAGTTTGAAGGGACCTCCTCGTAGGTATTGAATAATATACCTTTACAAACGTGTATCTTTCCTCCAAAGCCTTAGAGATAAAATAAAATAAATGGTTTATCTTTTCTTTATTTTCTATATCTAGTAAGTTAGTAAAATCATAAGAACTGTGTGAAGGGCATAGGAAATACCTATGTAACAACCTCCTTCTCAAATATTTATAATAAAGGGCATTCCAAAATAAAGTGTGTAACAGCAAGAGAGCAAACAGCAAAGAGAGCAAGAGAATCTCAACCACTCTCTCGGACTGGAGTGGGAGAAGCTGTACAAATATAGCGAGGGACAGTCCATAAAAGACAGTTAAACACAGTTGAGAATTCAGTTCAATACATCCAATCGCTAGTGCCATTACTCTGACCACTCTACCTTAAACATTTCTTTATTGTAAAGTCCAGGCAGTCTGTCTCTATTTATTAATATATTAGTTAACCAATGATATCCAAGTCTTCTTCTTAATTCATTAACCACACAAATTCTCTCCACCCTACACATCCATTATAAGTGCATAATATTATCATTTTTGCCCACCGCACAAGTAAAGCAACCTCGTTTAGGGTCAAATGAATGGGCTATTCCATTATAAAAAAAATCCTAGGGTAACGATCACTAGCTACACTAATTTGAGCTATCAATCTGGTTTTAATGATATCGCAACTAATATTTACATATGAACTACCATTAGCCAAGGGGACATATCAATCTATAGTGTTATATATGAAGAAATGAGTACTTCGTTGCTGTCAATTCTTAAGCATTTGTATTATAAAATTGAAAGAAAGATTTTTTTAAGTTATTACAGACCACGTCACCATGTTGCGCCTCCCAGATGTCCTGCGCTCCTATAGAATAAAGCATTTCTCTCACAAAAGCCACCCAGTTAAAAGGAATGGTTAGAACCATCCAAAAGCTTCACAAGTCTTCTATAACATATCTTCAAAGGTGAGCTGCTTTTTCCATCGAGATATTCTTCAACCAGAATATTAAATAGATTTATTAAAAATCTTGGTTTTTCACTTGCGGGCATTCAGATTCCAGGCGCATGAAACTATTGGGGACTGTTGTGGTAGTTGTAAGAGATACTTTAAGAATTTCAATTGAACACGTTCAACTAAAGTAAAGTAGTTCAGGCCCAAATTTCAGTGGGGCATACAAAAGAATCGCAGAAATAATGCTGTTACAAAGGGTCAATTGGACTTGTAAAAAGAGAGAATATTTAAGACTCTTGAGATCTATCAATTATATTTGAAAAATTTTCCCGGGAAAATTGATTTTTTGGGGGGTTTTTGGCGGAACAGTAGCTTCATGCTTTCCTCCAAAGTATAATATATAGTTTTACCATTAACACACATTGATATCATTGATAGAATTCCATATTGGTAGAAAATCTGTTAACTTAAAGAGCCATTTTTTTTTTAATAGGTTTTTGATTTTTTTAGAATTTTTTCGAAAATGACGGCAATGTTTTCCTATAAATTTAATATGCTAACATCAAAGATAAAAACGTGTGTAGTGGAAGAAGAAATGCAAAAATAAATAGTTTTGGAAAATAGTTTTGTGAAAATGATAGTTCAAATAGTGTATTTAGTGATGGGGATAGAGCCAGGTATACTACTTTCCAGCTCACTGCTATTAGGGAAACAAAGCCACTAGAATCCGTTAAGTTAATACAATGCCACTTGGCCAACTGTTTTGTAAAGGAAGGCATTCCTTCGGACAGTCTACATTCTGCTTTCAAAGCCAGAACACTTGCTTCAGGAATCGCTTTCTTGACCTCATGCCAGTGATAGAGATTTGCCTTTAATCTAGATCAAATATTAAGATAGTTTTGTGGTAGACACCAAGGAGAACACACCAGAACTGTGCCAGTTTTAAGTTATAACATAAAAGTTTATTCCAACTAAATTCAGTAAATTAATTAATATTGCTGTGTTATTGAATAGCATTTAAATATGCTTAAAGAATATATTTAATTTAATCTATCAGCGTTTTCTTAATTATTCTTATTACTTCTTTCTTAAACATATATACTAACAAGCCCTTTTACTAAACCGCTCGTGCTACTACAAACATACAATACAATAGATCCAAATACATTTCACGTGTTATTTAAAAAAAAGTAAATATTTTGGATTGTTATGCAGAATTTTAGCATTAATTTTAAATATCATATATATATAGTTGGTTCAGTGTTTTTAGGACGCTCTTCCAGTGAGCTATAATATAATTATCACATCACTTCTACCAGCTATGACTAGTAGCTTCCAAGCACCACAATGACTAGTAGTTTGCTACTGATTATCCCTACCACCACCACCTCTATAATTATATTACGACAAAAACGTCAAATTTTAGTTTAAAAGAAAATTTATCGTATTATATATAGGAGAGTATATCAATAGGATTAAGAGAAAGTCAGGTAAGTGTTTCAACCAGATTTTTTTTCACTCTTCTGTGGTTTTCCCAATAAGTTACCAATGACTCTCATTATTCTCAAAAGGACCTATCAATTATTTTGTTTAATACTTTTTTTCGAGACAATTAATTTAAGAAGGGTTCTTGTGGGAAAGTTGAGGTAATGCTTTCTTTAGGAAAAAAAAAGTCGTTTTTAAATTTAGATTTTCTCATTTAAGATTTACTAAAGATTTACTGAAAATTATAAGCTTTCAGAAAATTTATCGATTATAAAATTATGTAAGTCGAAGTAAGAGAAAGTTGTGTGAGTGTTTCCTACCAGTTTTTTTTTTTTTTACTTTCTCTTTCTCTTTAGTAAGAGGAAGTATTGTAATCTTGTCAAATTTTCGATAAATATCCTTTTTGAGGTCCCCTGAGTCCAAAAATGTCGTTTTTAGAAAATGGTCTATATATATAGACTATATACATTACGCTCAAAGACCGAAAATGCTCATTGAGCGAAAAAAAACAGCTCACAACGCGTTGCGGTCACTGTAAAACATCCACATCGCGAAATTCGTGTTATGGCTTTTATGAAAAAACGCTCACTACGCGTTGTGACAATCACAGAAAGATCACATAGCGAAATTCGTGTCGTGGCTATCATGCTATACGACCACAACGCATTGTGGCAATGAAGAAAAAACCATGACGCGTTATGGAACAATATCAGAACCATGTTCATCTGTTTTGCAGAAGTAATGGATTTTTGAACTTGTGCTATCTGCTCCAGCTTTAAACAACTTTTCAGTGTCATTTTTAAGACATCATCATCGTTTAAGAGACGACGATACTGCGTTGAAGATAGAGACTGTTTTTTTTTTGTTTTTTTTTTTAAGAAGCTGAGACTGTTTTGTTTCATTAAGTAACATTTCATATTTTTCTGTACTCATGATAAAACTGCGATCAGTGCTTCTTTCCACAAACTCACGAAATTTATCATAAAACATTTCTTTTTTTTTTTATTGGTCATGGTTAGCGCTGATATATGTTCACCCTCAGAAACAGACAAGAAATGAATAAACAACTCTAGTGATGTTTTAATGCATCGTTGTACTCAAGTCGACAAGTTACAACCTGTCCGTCGTGATATGGTTACACCAACTAGTGCTCAGAACGCGTCATGGCTTTCCTTCATTGCCACAATGCGTTGTGGTCGTGTAGCATGATAGCCACAACTTGAATTTCGCTATGTGGTCTTTCTGTGATTGCCACAACGCGTAGTGAGCGTTTTCATAAGAGCCATAACACGAATTTCGCGATGTGGATGTTTTATAGAGACCACAATGCGTTGTGAGCTAATTTTTCGCACAATGAGCATTTGCGGTCTTTGTGAGTAACATATACATGTGTGTGTGTGTGTATGTGAACAGCACAGCTCAAAAACGAAAAATCGTAGAAAGTTTAAACTTGATATTCCGTCTGGTTATCACCATGGGATCTGAAAGTAGGTTATCTGACAAAATTCATCAACCGGAAGTACCCCTTTACTGATTTTTTTTTTATTTTTACTTTTTTACGATTTTCTCAAAAATTGCTATAATGATTTTCTTGAAAGTTCCTATATTAACTTCAAATACAAACAGTTACAACTTTTAGTTAAATCATTTCTATGGGAAAATGCATTTAATGCCCTACTTTTGTGGGAGGGTCGGGGATAGGTTTTCCTCTGAAGTGCTATTTCAGTTTTCTATACAGTTCTATCATCTAAATAATATTAATTAGAATTAAATATGTTGTTGAAATTCCGAGTTTGAACAAAAATTGGATGACCGGAAGTGCGTTTATTTTTCATAAAAAGTATTAAATTATTTTTCATTTTTCTGCAATTTTCTATAAAATGACTCTATTTGCTTTAAACTTCGTATGAGAACTACACACATAAAACGCTACAACTTTTATTTGAAAAACTTTTTCTGGCAAAATCATTTAAGGGCGATTTGGCGAGAGGGTTAGGGTTATATTTTTCTCACAGTTGTTATCACAGTTGTTTATACAATTCTACCACCCAAACAAAATTAATTAGAAATAAATAGATGGCCAAAATTCCGTGTTTCAAGGAAATTAGTAAACCGGCAGTGTGTTTTTACTGAACGTTTATTTTAATTTTTCGCGTTTTTCTCCAATAAAATCATCGACGAATTTCATTAAATTTGGGTATGCTAACTATAAAAAGTTGTATGAGTGTTTTTATTATTATTTAAGTGACTATTTCGGATTTTAACCTCTTTTAAGGAAGAGTTATTAGGCAAGCAGAAAGGAGATGTTGGCGATCTTCAGAGTATAGTCTCCATTTCTAAACTGTTTTCCGCTTTGCTGAACAGTCTTACAGAAGTATTAGGAGACACTGAGGGCAATATCAATAAGACTTTTGAATATCTTAGGGAGGTTCATCTATTTCATTTGTTGTGAAACTAGCTGTACATATGTATGTGTTTAGTTGTTTGCTGGTGTCTTGTAATCAGTTATTTATTTTATAAGTGATATAAAGGAGTAGAGGAATATGATTAGACCTAGATTGTTGGTTTGTTGTAGAAATTGTTAGACTGGTGTGTATGGATATGCATCCCGGATGAGTCCTTACAAATTAGAAACAGGTGCAAAGGACCATAGCTGTTGTGCACCTTAAAAAAATTCAGAAAAAAAATAAATAAACTGTTTTCAAAAATTCTGTAAGATAGACAAAAATCTGAAATCAATCAGCTGATAAAATACGAATCGGTCAATCATGGCTATCACATATTATATGAATCGTATTTTTAGATTTCTACCTATAATTGTAAAAATTGATCCAGCGCAAATTATCCTCTAAAATATGTCTTGGGGGAACCTAAAAAAGACTTTTTTTATTAGGGGGAATTAAATTAAAAAACGAAACAAAAGAAATAAATAATAAGGATAGTCAACAGTAAGACATCGTGCTTTTTAATATTGCCTCAATTTGCACAGTATTAAATTTTCCTAGTGCACAATTCATAAAGACATGTTTCGTTCAAAGATTAAACAAATATTAATTTTATGATATTAATATATCAGTTAATAATAAATATTGTAATGAAGTACATATTGTAGAAAACAAATTATTAGTTCTGTAAAATTAATAGAATTTAATTTAAACACTTACTCTTTGGGTAATTCGTTTGGTGAGAAAAGTGAGAAATCCGTGAAGACCAACTGTATTCTTTCACGACCAGTGGCCAGAAATTCATACTGGCACGTTGTCTTCGGCGGATATGGTCCAGGAAATCCTGGTGATGTGATACTGCCATTTTTTGTTTGATCACTAGTAATTTTCACATCACAACTTGGTCCTGCACATAAAACAGTATAAAAAGATAATATATTTTCAATTATCTCATTTCTTATCGGTATAATGATTTATTGTTTCTCAATTAATGATTTGTAAATTATATTATTATTAATATTTGTCTTGGGGAGGGAAACTCTACGCTATCCAAAGCCTCACTGGGCCCATATAGCTACCCCAAGAAAAACGACAACATCATTCCCCCGAATGATGTAATGTGATAACAAGAAGGAGTGATAACAAGATGGAGTGATAACAAGAAGGAGTGATAACAAGAAGGAAAATATATAATTTTTAATTCTAAAAATTATAACTAGTGGTGCCAGCCAGTCGCTATTATTCAGGTCAAGAGCCGCGGTCAGTGCACGGTCAAAGGGACCGCCAAAGACATACTGCTTGCACAAGGGTCATTATACGGTTAGTATACAGAAGCCGCCTGGCAAACAAATCACTCAAAAGGCCACCTGGCTACAGTCTTTTGATAACCGACAATAAACAAACACTCAAAAGACCACCTGGCTACAGTCTTTTGATAACCACCATCACCTGTTGCCACACCTGTTCACCGACCTATTCAAGATCTAGGGTCAACACACGGCAAGAGATGTTTTAGTGTGACCCTTAATTACACACTTGTCAATGTGTGAGTGATGGCAATATAACGTCTCTCCACAAGAAGAGGGGATGATTATTCTTCAGTATTTCATCAGCGTATCATCAAGATTCTACCAGTGACATAGTTTATACATCGGAGCACGTCCCTATCTAAGTATTTAAACATATATTTATTTATCTATCATTATAGTTGGTGCATTCTAGTTAACATTTAAATCATTTCAAATTAATTGTAGTTATATCTTTTCAAACGTTAAATTATTGTTAAAATATATATCTATTTTCGTAAATTAGTAATTCATATTTCGAGTAACAACTCTCTAAAAATCTCTAACTAACTCCCAACTATTCATCGCATCACAACACCTCTCCAAGACATCTGAACCCATTACACTCTCATAAGATGGATGGGTGTTTCCTCCTCTGTCTCACACACTCTAAAAAATGGATCCGGCATGAGTCCCATGACGTAGAGATATCTCCTTAAACCACACTGTCCAGTAAGGGATCCAGCCAGATGCCTGAGAGAGCTCCGTGAAAGGCACAGCAACGTCTCACTAATAGCCCTGTTCGGACTCCCGAAAAAAGACTGGATTTTTTAAGTAGTAAAGTATATATAACAGACAGACAGACAAATGTATTCTATATAAATCAGAGATATTTTCCATGATAGCATGCTTCTTTTTATGATCAACGTCCGGTTTCGGTCGTTCGCCCATTTTTCAGGATGAACATAGGACTTACTCAGAGCTAATTTAGTTAATACAAATTTGCTCTGAGCAAATTTATATATTATCACACTGTTTTGACCAAAAACATCCTGATAATGTGCGAACACCTGAAACCGGTCGATGACCCAAAAAAAAAAAGAAGCAGACTATCACGGAAAATATCTCTGATACTTTCCAGTTCTGCGGAACCAACCACAAAAACATTCTATATAATGGTTTTTAATTAATTCAATTTCATTTTTAATAATATCTGCTTTTAATATGATACAT
>JAAEAF010001055.1:0-51058 GCA_011037195.1 Triatoma infestans | reverse complement strand
AATCTGAAAAAAAAAATTCATTTAGTAAAACGTTTTTACTTCCGGTTGCGAAATGTTAACAGATAACTTCCTGTCAGACAGCATGTTGGCACTAAGTTTGAACTTCCTATGATTTTTTTTTTTTTAACTTATACTGCTCACGTAGATATACACACACACACAGAAACCATTTTCTAAAAACCAATTTTTCTGACTCAAGGGACATCAAAACGTGTATTTCCTGTGAAAACTCGATATCGATAATTTGATACGATTACAATACTTCCTCTTATTACTAATAGTAAGAAAAAGTAAAATTTGTTTTAAATAAAAATGTTAAGTCTTTATTTTATGTAAAGAGGTGGCATATCAATTTTAAGGACAAATAAAGTTGAAATAAAAGCAATAATGATAATAAATTCTTTTAAATAATTTACATATACCTATATATATGTACTATATAACAGACTTTACCAACAGGCTTGTGACCTTCGCAAGGCTGCCATTAACTACGTGAACTAATTTAATATACAGATTGTTCTAGAACCCAGTTATTTATATTATTAGAACATTTTTTACAAGGACTGCACAAATTTATTGTTTGGATTTATTTCGAACAAAATTCGATGAAAAGATCTCTCTCTCTCTCTCTCTCTCTCTCTCTGTCTCTCTCTCCTAGCACCAATATCATTTCCATAGTCATATATCATAATCACGACATAGTGGGACGTAAGATGGATGGATGCATTTTATGGCAATGTTGCAAACTATGAATCACCCTATTCTTTTCTATATTTAGTTAAGGTTAGGGAGAGGAGCGGGAGAGAGAGTGGAATCAAAGTTTTATAGCCAGTCGCCTTTACATTATTTTTTTTAAAACAATGTTGTTGATTTATTGATTTTGGGTTGGTTAAAATCTTGCCAAGAAAAAGATAACAGAAAATGAACCATTCTGGCATCTATGGACTTTTAAACATCTAAATCACATAGTATATTAGGTATTTGAAGATGATGGACCTACTATCAAATTACATATGAAAATTTAGTAAGTGATCTTTAACCAGATCTAGATCATTCTCATTACTTTTATTGTAAAAGAACGTAACATGATCGTGAGAAATTTTCAAAATGGTGATATTGGAAAAATGGACGGGTGTTTAAGAAAAAAAAGTTATAATAAAATAACCCAGGAAGATTAAAGTCTCTTCACGCTCCAGCATTTTTCTGTAATACTTCACTATCTTTTTTATACATTATTCACTTTAATAAATTTTTCTGAAAATTTATTTTCAGAGGTTCTTGGGAGGGGGGAGGTGTTGGTGGTGTAAAGTACTATTTTGAAATAGTGTTATAATTTCACCAATATATAATTCAGTGGTGACTTAAATATGTTTAATAAATAAGCTTAAATTCAGAGTAAATCACATATAAAAACAAAACAACCACCGATTATCCATGCAAAAGTTGAACATTGAAAATGTTTTATTGTTGTTTATACTATTTATTATGTATATATGCGCCCTAATTTGGAAACATACCCTCCACCAACCAATTAAGACCGAAGACCTCATAATTCTTAGTGTTGGCAAAAAAGTTTCTGAAGTTTGAAAGATTGGTTAGACAAAGTGTCTAACGTTAGTGTTGTAATGGGATCCGAATCATTAAATATTCATAGGATACGAAGAGCAGAGAAGCACATTAAATGAATCAAAGTTAGTTACTCCCCAGTTAGTTAGGCCAGACTAGGAAAAGACATTTTGATTCATATAAATAGAGTGACAGCAGGACAGTTCAGAACAGAGTTTATGATCAGTTCACAACCAGTCAACAATCTATCTACTACCTTCTCATCAATCTGCCATTCTGTCTCTTTATATTACTCTCACTACTTAAACTTCTAATTTACTGTGAATTCCTTGCAGTTTGTGAGTTCTTTCATTATACAGTGTTCAGCGTAACATCTAGTTTATTTCTCTAAAATCCATTCTCTCTAATTCTCTTCTCACTTCCATTATACTGTACATGAAGTTAAACAGATCTAGTTGATCCTGGCCATATGACCAAGGATGAATTATGGGACAAGTTAAAGATACTCATGTACCTTTGGACGATGGTGTATGCAAACGGAGAATACAAAGGATAATGGATTGCCTGGTCAATGGTTATTGGCAGAGGCCAGGACTCGAGTGAATGCCATCTAGCAGCATCAAAGTTTTGGTGTTATTTACTGATGGTGGATTTATTCATTATTTTTTTTTCAATTACGAAAAATATCCATAAGAATCATCGATGTTCCCTTAATTGAATAACTTTGCAGAACCGGTATTTTTAAAGTAAATTCAACGTGATTTTCTTGTAAGAAATAAATGACATAAAGTAGTAGCCAAGTAGGTCTTTAAATCATTTATAAATAAATATTTACATACAGACACAGACATTTATATATATATATATATATATAAACTAAGGAACAGTCATATTATAATAATAGACCTAACTATTTATGACATCATCTTCTAGAGACGCAGGCAGAGTTTAACTGACACAATAATCTATTCGTACAAATGATTTTATTTTATATCATATATTCCCTCAGGATTATTTGACGGTTGTAAATCTAATAAAATAATTTATTCCATTTTATTTCTGGGTGCTCGCCAGATGAATTCAAGATATCAACTTCTCCATGGGGTGCAACACCCACGGATTTTAAAGCGTTATTTTTTTCTTCGTCTTGGCTGACAGTATTCTGATGGGTGTACGCCTTAAGAATAAGTGGCAGCTGAAAAAATGCGAGTTTTAAAGAACCAGAACTTAAAACAGTGCCTCAAGTAATTCTTCTAACGTTCAGTAATGTTTAATTAAATCTGTTTACTTCTGCTGAAAGAGAAAAGTATTATGCGATAGTGACGAGCAGTTTTTCTAAATAGAATTTTTTTTTTTTGCAGGAAATATGTGGTTTGAGATCCCTTAAGGCCGAAAAAGCACTTTTTAATACGCGCTTAAAACATTGAAAAAACTATTTAAAACTTTAAATTAAAGCTTTTTAAAACTTAGCTTTGTGTTATATGTATATGTGTTTGAAGTTCATAAGAATCAACATACCAAGAATTGATTAACTATGCAGAACGGTATTTTTAAAGTCAATTCAATGTGATTTTGTTGTAAGAAATATGACGTAAATTAGTAGCCAAGAATGTCTTTAAATCATCTCTCTTATTAATTAATTTATTTAATTGTTTTATTCATTTATTTATAAATGATAGAACTTTTAGAGGTGCGGAACTTTTCTGAGGCTCTATTCTGGGCAGGTACGAAATTAGTTTTCATCTGGCATGGGTGCGCAGTAAATCAATGGCCTGATGGAGGAATACTACTGGTAAAAAGGCAAGCAGAAAAATTCATGGGGGCCCTCGCTAATGAAGATCCGGCCTTGGGTTCTTTAGACAGTTATATTCACTGTCTAAGATGGTGCAATTTGAAGCGTTGGGCTAGGGCTGATACAGCAAAGAAGAAGACTAATTATTGGCTATCGTCCTCACAAACTCTTTATTTTAAGCTTTACAGTTACAAACTTGAACACAGCGGCTCACCGCAACAATTATTTAACTCCAAAACACAATAATTAATTACACAGGGATTACTAATAATCCATTTAAAAATGTTAATGAATTAAAGCTGTCCTGTACACAAAATACATAACAAAATAATGGCCTTCTGGAAACGTGTACACTCTTTCAAAGCCCAGAAACGACTGACTGTAAAATTACTACACTTTAGCCAAGTGCTGCCTTCTGCGGGGCGGCATCTTCAAACAAACAACAACAACAACGGCACACCCTCCCTCCCCGAAAGCAGAAGCAAGGGTGGAAAAAGCAAAAGGAAGAAAAGACCGTGGGGGGGGGGAAGAATGAAAGGCAATATCATCCCTACTCAATTTCCGAGATCCCCGTGGAAAGCCTTCAATTGAGAGATATGTGCTCTCCTCCGTTCTTCGGTTTGCGGATCAACTAGCTCGGCGGTAACAGGTGTGAGAAACCTTTTAATTTTGAAAGGACCTAACCATTTGAGGATTAATTTTGCAGCCGATTTGTCAGCAGCCTTGCTTAGGGGATGTATTCGGTGCATAACTGTTTGCCCCACCACGAACGGATTATCCCGCCGTGATTTATTGTAGCGTAGCCTTCTTAGCTCGTGGTTCCTCTGTAGATTTCTCTTGGCCCGAAGCCATGTGTCTCTGATATCATTGGGTTTATTAGGGATCAACTCGTCTATTTTCCAAAGGCTAGACAAAGGGCATCTATGAGCGAAAGTAAACATTAACTCAAAAGGTGTGTGCTGATGTGCTTCATGTTTAGCTGTATTGAAAGCCATTTGTAGCCAAGTAAGATTCTGGTCCCAATGCGTTTGTGAGTTCGCGTGGAATGCTCGCAGCGCTGGACCTAGGTTGCGGTTAAACCTCTCAGCATGAGATGGGCGTGGATGGTAAGGAGATGTGGTAAAATGTCTCACTCCATTCGCAAAACACATACGTTTAAACTCTCGCGAAGTAAATTGGGATCCATTGTCAGTCACGATTTCTGCAGGCATTCCGAAAACTGCAAATATTCTCTCTTGAAGAAATTTAATCGTGGTTTTACTAGTTGCCGCGGTTAACGGCTCTAACCAGACGAATTTAGTGAACGCGTCTACGCAAACAAGCAACATAGTTTTCCCATTTTGGCTTCGGGGGAACTTGCCAACAAAATCTAAAAACAATCTTTGCATCGGTTTTTCAACTACATCGGAATGCAGGAAACCTAAATGAGTGTCTTGGGCCGGTTTACTTACAGCACAAATTTTGCAACGTCGTACCCTTTCAGCAATATCTTTGTACATTCCCTTCCAAAAGTAGTACTGCTTTACTTTATTTATCGTTTTATATATACCGAGGTGAGCACCGACTGGGGACTCGTGATAATATTGGAATAGCATGTCAATTAGTGAAGGGGGTATGACTACCTTTTTTGAACCATCCTTAAGTTCTAAGCATAAGATATTGTTCTCCATACAGAAAGGGGTTTGGTCAACATTTTTCTCAATATATTCTATAATTTTAAGAAGCTCCGGGTTGTTTCTCTGATGAGAGCTTACACCACTATATGCCAATGGATCGAGAATTTGTATTGAGTTTATGGGAATTTCCGGAAGGTCGGTTGGCTGAACAAGCTTTGTAATTTGGCTATTGTCTTTAGAGTCCTTAAAAGTGGTTGTATTTGCTGGGTTTTCATACATTCGTGATAGCGTATCAGCGATAACATTTTGGGTCCCCCTTATGTGTTGTACCCTGAACTTAAAGGAAGATATGCGCATAATCCAACGTCCTATTTTTCCTAATTGACGTGGATGAGCGAGAAGTCAACTTAAAGCTTGATTGTCTGTCTCTAAAAGAAATTCAGCATGTTCAAGATACGGCCTAAACTTATCGAGCCCGAATAAGACACCCAGGCATTCTAGTTCGTATGCGGACGATTTTCTTTCTTGAAGTGTGAGGGTACGGCTACCATAAGCTACCGGCTGCCGACTACCATCTATTTCCTGCAATAAGACTGCCCCCAGAGCTACGGAACTGGCATCAGTTTGTAAGATGAAAGTTTTGTTAAAATTTGGGATACGCAACACAGGGGGTTGGGAAATACACCTTTTTAGGGTTTCAAAGGCCCTCTGTTGGTCATGCCCCCAGTGAAATTTCACATCTTTCTTGCGTAATAGGTTTAAAGGTGCAGCTTTCTCAGCTAGTTTTGGGATGAATTTATGGAAGAAATTCACCATCCCGATAAACCGTCCAACGCCTTTGGCGTCTTTAGGAGGGGTGAAATCTCTTATAGCCTGAGTACGGTCAGGATCTATACTAATACCTCTTGGTGAAACTCTATGACCTAAAAATGAAAACTCTTTTAAAACAAATTTCGCCTTTTGTGGGTTTACAGTAAGCCCCGCCTGCTTTAAGCGTTTGGCAACTTCCGACAAATGCTGCATATGTTCTTCGAAGGTTTTAGAGTAAATGACTACATCATCCAAATAATTGTACAAAAACTTAAACTTCACATCGTGGAAAATTTTGTCAAGCAACCGAGTCAGAACTTGGGCTCCTGTTGCTAGTCCGAAAGGAACTCTTTTAAATTGGTATAAGTTATAGGGGGTACAGAAAGCCGTCAAGTGACGAGAACACTTGGCTAGAGGTATTTGGTGGTATGCTTGATTGAGATCCAATACGGTAAAGAAACGGGCTTCGGATAACCAGTTAAAAGACTGGTGTAGATCAGGAAGGGGTACACTCTCTATAACAATACGTTGGTTCAAAAGACGATAATCAATTACCGCTCGAAAATGGCCATCTCCCTTGGGTACCAAAAACATGGGACTACTATAATTTGAGTTTGAGGGTTCGATCACATCTTTCTTCAATAACTCGTCAAACTCCTGTCGAAGAATTTCCATCTTAGGGGGTGATAAACGATACGGGTGCAACTTTACAGGCTTTGGATCGGAGAGTTCGATTTTATATTCTATAAGTTCAGTGAAACCCAAACGGGATGTGAAAACTTCTGGAAAACTGAGAATTATATCCTTTACTTTGCCGGCCCTTAAAGGTTCCAAATGGCTAAAGTCCGGAAGCGGACTATTACTTTCCTCTGAAGTACTGCGTATTGGGGCAGAAGTTGCGTCCTGGCTGTTTCTATTGTTCGTAGTGGAACATAATGGGATGGCATTCAGAGGATCAAAGGGAAACGATATTGCCTTAGCACGCATATTAATTATCAAACCAGTGTGGTTTATGAAATCAGATCCCAAAATAATATCGGTAGTTAGTTTTGGGCTTATTAGAAATCTAAATTTCCAGGTATATATATCAATTTTTATCTTAATGTCGACCGCGTTTGTTATTTGTAAAGGTTCATCTGAAGCTGTGACACAAGTCACTTTACATTCCTTAACTTCTTTTATAGCTGATATCCCTCTCAACTTTTCAAAAACTCTCTGTTTAATAAAGCTTCTGGCAGAGCCAGAGTCGATAAGTGCGGGATAAGATGCATTTTTAAATTCAGCTGTTACATAAGGTGTAAAATCCCGCGTGGCAGATATACCCATTTTAGCTAGAGACAATTTAAAATGCTTACCATGACCTGTCCGCAGTTTAACCTTATGAGAGGAAAAACCAGTCTTCCCCTCATACCTTAGACGTTTTTTGAAAGGACGCCATCTATTTTGTTCCTATCTTGAACGTCACTTTTAGCAGGACATTCTCTACTAAAATGTCCAATATTCTTACAATTAAAACAATGAGACTTCGATTTATCAACGGCAAGACCTTCTGGAGCCCTGTAACCGAGATTACTAGAAGGAGATATTCCCTGAGACCTTCCACCGCGTGGATATTGAAGTTTATCTTGTCTCATGTACGGTCTGTTGCCTCTGAGTTGATCTGCATACTCTATATTCTGAGAGTGAACGCATAAATTTTCAAGATCAGCGAAACTTTGAGGAGGGGCCATGAATACCATACGAGACCTTTCCTCCGGAGTGATTGCACTGATTATGCTCTCCACGATTTGTCGCTCTGATAAAGGCATCAATAATAGCTTTGCATTGTCCTTAATATCGCTCACATAGTGGGCAAGAGATTCTCCACATCTCTGTAGACGATAAAAACGCTCCTCAATAAGTTGAGTATAAAGTCGGGAGGGTATTAAATATCTAATGGTATCAGCATGAAAACTGCGAAACGAGCCGCCCAGATTTAGGGTTCTCATGATGCGATCATATAAAACTCCCCGTGTATGAGATGATATATATATAAGCAATTGTCTATCAGTAAGAAGGTTTCTTTCATGGATATTTATTAAAATGCTCAGAAACATGAGAAGGCTATCCACGTTCAGACCATCGCAGATAGGAAGCTGAGCGAGAAGAGGTTGAAGCGGGTGAAGGAGTTTTGAAAAGTATTCGGTAAAGGCCTCCTGTGAGTCAGGTGTATTTGGAGCTATTGGAGAAGGAAGGTGTACGTTTGGACTTGGAGGAACTCCACCTTGTTCGTGATGACTCATTTTACCTTCCGGTAAGACTGACTGTAAGTTACTCGTTTGATCAGCCGGCTCTGATTTAGCAAGCCCTTGTAAATCGACCTTAACATTATCTGAAACATCCTGTTTACAAGGAGGATTAACAGATAAAACGGTTAAATTTGTCTTGGTACAGTCAGCCCTTAACAATAAATTTTTTAATATTTTTATCTGTTCTTCCACCTGTTCCTTTTCGGGGGGTGACAACTCCAAACTATTCATGTTATTCAACCGATTTATTAGGTGGTTGGAACGGGTGTTTAATCTGTTGCATTGAGCCAAGGTAGGCTCCGAGAAAAACTCTTCAAATAATTCTATGATTTCTAAATATTTATTGAAACAAGTTTCAAATTCCTTTTGTACATCAATCCCGGCTAAAACTTTAGTATCAATTGGGGTTTGCTCATTTAAAACTCTACGTAGGGACTTACGCAGAGTGGCCACGTTTTCAACCTCTTTACTTCCTCTAATACTAAGCTCGTAAATTAACTCATCTCTGAGTAAGAACTCAGGTACTAACATTTTGCCGATCTATTCTAAACAAGATTTAAATATTAAAGTTCTGAAAAGAAGATAAAAAAAATGAAAATATAAGTAAATAAAGTACAGACGAACCAATAAAAATCAAGAAATAAATCTAATTCTAAGGATTTAAATTTTTAAACTAACAAAATTTAAATGCTCAAACATAAATAAAATTTAGATTTCAAATTTAGAAAAAGTTATGAGTCATAAAAGGGTATTATTTCTTCTGGCGGTATAGTCGGAAGACATCAAAGCTTGGGAATTCCCTCTCTCTCTCTGCAACTTGTTCGAATTCTTCAATAATCCTCTGCATGGAATTTTCCAAAATCAAATATTTGGTAATTTTTTTGTGAAAACTTGGTAATGTATCCAAAATCAATATAATATAATATAAGGAGATACTAAGCAATCCTGTAGTGTGTAAATTTCTCTGAGTTGACTTGGTGAATGCCAAAAGCAAGTAACTCTCTGGATCTTTCGTAACCACGCTCTGCTACCAGTGAAGCGTTGGGCTAGGGCTGATACAGCAAAGAAGAAGACTAATTATTGGCTATCGTCCTCACAAACTCTTTATTTTAAGCTTTACAGTTACAAACTTGAACACAGCGGCTCACCGCAACAATTATTTAACTCCAAAACACAATAATTAATTACACAGGGATTACTAATAATCCATTTAAAAATGTTAATGAATTAAAGCTGTCCTGTACACAAAATACATAACAAAATAATGGCCTTCTGGAAACGTGTACACTCTTTCAAAGCCCAGAAACGACTGACTGTAAAATTACTACACTTTAGCCAAGTGCTGCCTTCTGCGGGGCGGCATCTTCAAACAAACAACAACAACAACGGCACAAATTGCAGATTTTGATTGAATGAAAAAGGTGGCACCGTTCCTCACTGGTACTGTAAGGACCTGCAAGAAGTGAGATTCTTCTAACAGGGCGTTGAACTGCCTCCATAAGGAGCAACAGGGATCCTGCTGTTAGGCAGCTTAGCGGCATGTACAGCTCGTGAGTTACCAGACTTGAGTGTATGCTCTGTGACCAATCAAATAGATATTGAGTCGATCGAGATGTTTATAGGAAATAACATATCTTATAGAAAAAAGTAAAGAATCTTGAAACAAACAAGATTCTAATTGATTAATGTCTACTAAATGGCAATTAAAATCCCCTCCAATAAACGGCGGAAAAGAATTATAATTATTCTGAACATTAGTGAGAGTTGAATGAAATAAATCTACCATTATTTTTTCCAGATCAAAGAAGGCATTAACATAATAAAAACTTTAGAACAAACGAATAATTTTTCCTAAGAAATACAAACAATATACACATTTATCTATTAAAACATATTTATATTGTAATAAAAAGGCATCATCCACTAGCTCGACCAAAACCTAACAATATACTTGATAAATTTTCCTTAGACCTAAATACTAAATAAATCATGATATATTTTCACTAGATCCATATTTATAGACTTTTCACTTATTAAAACATTTTCCTAGGAATACATATATTTTAGGCATAGAGATGTTTATATAGGGGTGAAATGATGTTTAGGTAACCTTATTAACTCCAGTCTGGTTTTTCATTTCCAACGCCAATCAATATTAAGAAACCACTAAATTTGCTGTTTAAATACAATTTGTTTAGTCACTGACCAGAAGTGTGAGAGAATAAAAAGGGGGGAATGGTTTTAACCTACCCATTATTTTTCCCCGATAATCCTGTGCCGGGTTAAACGAGTGTTATAAAGTGACGGAAACGCAATATAAAAGTTATAATAACTGGACAATTTTAGCAAATAACAACAGAAAGCAATTTAAATAGGTCAAAGAGATTAAAACTATTAAAAAGTTTCATAATATGTAATAATTATTTATGTAGTGCTATTTTAAAATAGTTTTTTTGTCTATTTTACTGGACACTATCATGCATTTCTTACTCAACAAATTATTACGCATTAACTATTAGTTGTTTATAAATAATTTTAAAATCATAAATTAATAGCAATGCATTTTATATACTAATTACCATCGAGATGGCGTAACTTCACGGCAAACTCTATAATAGGTAATTAAGTATAATTTAATAAACTTTAAAATTTAAAAGATCAATCAGTCAAGGAAAAATCTACTTAAAATATTTCATACATAATTATTATAGCAGGTACACTAAATAATAGATACATAATAGGTACACTAAATATAGATACATAATAGGTACACTAAATATAGATACAAAACACTTTAATACAAAATTGTAGGTTATCTAAATATAGATTTTTTCAAAAGATAGAAATGAAAATTAATTGGGAAATTATGATTAGAAATTAATTCAATGATTTTTTATAAATGAGAAGAAAATGGCAGTGAAAATGAAATGGAATTTGGCGCGAATTTAATAAGTGATTTTTGGAAACAAACTGCCAGATGTGACTGCTTGATTTCTAGAAATTCATATTATGTAATTAACTTAAACAATTTCTCTCTCTCTCTCCCTCTCTCTTTCTAACTGCTGTATTGCTTCCTATTTCCGGAAAAATTAAGTTTTTACCTGAAATATTTATTTTGAATTATGTGTGTACTATATGTGACCAAGTATATATACATAAAAAACAAGAAAATCGTAGGCAAACTTAAACTTGAAATTCCACTAAGATACTAATCACGTCGCAATCGATACAAAAGATCAAAATCCGTTCCAACCTGAAATGCAACTTTACTTAGAAAGTTTGTTATTTGTAATTTGCGATTTTCTTAAAAAATGGCTCATCGATTATTTTTATTTATTTTTTTTTTTTTTCGTGTAACTTCTCATCTCAGCAAATTAGTTCAGGCACCCAAAACAGCTGTTATGCCCGCCCATTACCAAAGCATTTTTACATTTTTTCAAACGTCATTTGACTCCGCCCTCACGTTCCAAAACTAAGTTGCCGAGCTATAAATATCTAAAATTTTGATTTGTTAACTTTCCACTTTTCTCGGAAAATTGATTTCCTTAGAGGATTCGCATTGGTGAGTTACAACGATTAGGTTTCCTTTAAAAGTCCCCCATTTTCTGGAAACTTGGAAAGCTAATGCATATTTATAGATCTATGGCTTTTTTTATTCTCCAAGAATTTTCCCGGAAATACTAATTTTACTTAGGCATTCTGAGGAAATCTTTAAACTTTAGATTTTTCTTTAAATTACATTCATCGCAGATTTTCCCACTTCCCCCCTCCACCACATACACGCTATGCATATTATAATTATTTGAAAATAATCCACGATAAGTTTTTTCTTACATAATAACATAAATTTAAATTACAAAATAGCTATAGAAACGGATATGTGATTCTAAAAATGAAAACAAGCGTATTTATGTGAAGGAATAAATCAGTATTACTTTTAATTGTAATTTATATGGCAGTTTATAATAAATCAAAACCAAAAACTTGTAGAAATAATGAAATCTTTAACAAGCGGACACAATATAAAGAAGCAGCATGTGTTTACAAATAAAATAAATTTATGAAGGTGATAAAGATGAAATCATAAAAATAAGAAATATAATTAAAATACTAACAATGCATTTGATAATTACTGACCTAATATTTCATAATAAATAAACAAAACAAAAAATATTAAAAAAAAAACAATATATTACAATTGTAATGTTATAAGAAAGGGTATTATAATATGTATATATATAGTATTACAATACAATAAGTCAAAGAGTTAGGTCATACAATTGTTTGCAATTGTATATATACTAACACCGCCTCACGTAATAATACTTGCAGATTGGCGGGGAAGTTCAAGGACTTTATATTGTGTGCAGACACACAAACGTACAGACATATAGATGTTTCTGTATGTACATAAAATTCAATTATTACTCTTCACATCGTCTATGTTTGGTAAACAGCATCACAAGGTCTTATTTATTACTTCTGTTTAATTGTTATTTATATTATAATAGTTTTTATCGTTATACATAAATTTGTAAAAGTATAACAGTAAGTACAAAGTATAAGTGTAAAATATAAGTATAATACAACAGCAGTAAAAGTATTATGATAGTTTTTCAGGGGAACAGAAAATCTGGAGTTAAATGTTCACAGACTTTCTTACAGCAATTAACTTTGTTAATTAATTGACATATTTTCTTCAAACATGACAGTTTTACTAAATGTTTAAAACAGAATAAAATAAACGAAGCAGGAGTGATCTGAACGTCCAAATACCGCGACTCACTTGAATCTAATGTGGAATTCCTCCCATAGATTACGTTTCTTGGCACAGAGCCTGTATGCAAACAAGCCGCTTGGTATGCTCGTTGCCATGCAGGTGATTCATCGCCCAGTTGGATAAATCTCACTCTTGTCAGGCTCCTCGCAAGAGCCAAGGAAATGGAGCCCGGCATTTTTCGGTCCACGTGACCACGATTGACCAGACCCACAGGCTCATTTGAACATTTGTTTGAAACATTTGTCTGAAAAAATTGTTTTTAGGTGGTTCTGAGGAATCTGAGACTTTAAGATTCAAATGTATTTGTTCATTATTGGCTCCCTATAATGTAATTAATTATTCCCCTTAGCAGCCTGCGTTAGTAGGCTGGTAGAGGCTCCTAGGAAGAGAAAATCTAAGGGGAACACGGCTGGATTCGAACTCGGGATTTCCGTGCAAGCAAACTAGCCCAGCGCACTAATTTTATATATAACTGTATCTTTAAGAGAAGTAAGACGAGATCGTGTGAGTGTTTCATGGCAGATTTTTTTCGTATTCAGGGGGATCTCAAATCATGTTTACAGAAGGGGGACTTCAAAACATGTATGCACGCAAGTAATAGAAAGTGAAAATGTCTAATGACGGGTTTCACATATCTTATCCGCCAATAATGATGATAATAAAAGTAATATTTCAGCAAAGTTATATCTGCAAAATAGTACGTACGTATAATTTTTTTTAAACTGAATCATAGAGTGAGAAAGAAATTAAAAAATGGGAGGCTGAAGATAGATTTGCAAATAAAAAATAACGGTTGTAGTAGCATGGTAATAGTTTTTTAACTGGTTGAAACTAGTGTTAGTTTGTCATTTTAACAATTTATTGGTCCGTTCTATTCACTGTAAAAGGCAGATAGTTCTAAACTGCAGAAAACTGGACTTGAAAGTAATAAGCATGGGCGAAAATAGCCTCAACATTTATAATGTATGTTCAATAATTATTATATTCAATGAAAGTAAGTTGACAGCTGTTGAGGGCAGAAAGCATGAAATAGGTGAAAATAAAATAATTATAATAAATTATATTGGGAATATATAGTGAAATAACTATATTGATAAAAAAATTGATAATCGATTTAACTTTCGGTATGTAGTTAATTTTGTTTTCAGAAATTAGTCTAATTTTCTTCTTCGTATTTTTTTTTATTATTAGATTATTACTTTCTCTTATTGTTATTAAAGAAACAATAGTTATTAGATGAAAGACTGCGATCATGTAAAATTTTCATTACTGGGTCATGAAAAAACCAACCAACAGTTTGAAAAAAACATTTTTATCGATTGGGCTGTTTGGATGCCTGAATATGTAAACAAGAAGAAAGAAGTAAAAAAACATTATTTGGCCGGCAACTTAATTCTGACTTACACTATAAATAAATAAATAAATAATAAAAAAAAAAATGGACATTTAAACAAATATTAATCGTTTAAATCTTGGAATACGTCCCTTGGGGTAGTTTTGGTTTTAGTCGTCAGTTCCAGCTTCTGTAGTTTGTAAGTTTGTTTGGAAATCTGTGTGCTGTCCTGTCTATTAAGTCTTTGATTTTTTGGTATATCCAGTTCCCTATTTTCATTCTCGTATAAACCACGGTGCTCCCATGGCGATGTGCAGTACTTTATTTTGCAATATTAGTAATTCTTCATTGCAAACTTATTAGCTACCCACCCACACCGACCAGGCATTTTATCAGTTTACTAAAGGTCGAATTGTAGATGTATAAAGAAGATTGGAGCATTGCGGTTTTCAATGGCGTCTGTCTATATTAGTTAAAGGATAGAGTATAATACTCTTTGAGAATGTGGTAGGCCTGTCTTAATTTTGTGTTATGAATGGTGCCCTCCAGTATTGTAATCCAAGATATTATTGGGATTTCGTCCATTTTCTTCCACAGTGTTGTTAATTTTTAAAGTTTTAGCTGGTTGATGGATTTTGCGGTGGGCGGGTAATAAGTACTTAACGAACGAAATACCAAGTGCTTCCCTATGATGTTTCTTTTTGATATATTAAATTTGTTCATAACACATATAGAGACGTTTCATTAAAAATAATTTGTTATACTTAGGGAAATTGAAAACATATATTTCCGGTGAACAGTCAGTTTCAAAAATATGGCACAATAGTAATACGTCGTCTTAAAAAACAGGTTAAAAAAAACAAAGACAAAAAAGTATAAATATTAAAAAGTAATTTCTTTCCAACCTCCTGTAATACAGATGTATCGTACGTAAAAGCCAGCTTGCCTTACTATAATAAAAACATCCTTGTATAATGATGACAAAAAAAAGTAACATGTCAGAAGAACACTAATGCGAACCGACACTTTGAGACTCTGTCTTGTCAATCTAATACTCTTTTTTTTCTTTTTTTCTTCTTTTTTTTTTAATCCGCAATAAATTGTTTCATCAGCACATCAGAAAATATTCTTTTATTTTGTTGTTTCCAACCAAAAAAGCAACGAAAATAGAAGATCACATTTTAGATAATTTGGATAACTGTATTCAGTTACATGGAAGAATTTTTGATCTAATTAACAGAACAACAATAGTTTCTTTTTACGTTATCTAGAGGAAATGGAGGGGCCAGTATAATGAAGCAGAAAACAAAACAAAAAACCACTCGCTCTTTCTCTCCGTAACAACTTTGTCAGTGTCATTGGTTGACAGAAACTGGTTCATCATGGGCAGAATAATATATATATGTAATCTCGTCTTTCTTTGTAGAGAAATGAAAATGAAAATAAAAATCTGTATTGTGAAACATTCACATGGCAATATCTTACCCCCCTCTCCAAATAAAATTATCTATAAAATGACTAATTTTCTTTAAACTTCAAATTTTCTCATTTTTTCTAACATAAATAAACGGGGGGCGGTAGGGGGTTACCAAAGCATCAAATTACCAAAAGAGGCAGGAAGAGAATGATTACATTGTACACACCGCTAATGATATTGAACAAACACATTTCCGGTATTTTAACGCCCCAGAATTATTCAGAACTACCTAAACAACAACTTGTTTTCATTAAAACTATTTCAAATAAAAGTGACAGGTTTCCATCTTGGATGGCAAGCATTCCAAATTTAAAGAAATTTTCAAGAAAACGGTTTTCAAAAAAAACAAAACTTAAAAATCTACTCTGTAAAATCGTACTTCCGGTAAAACATATGCTTCTCATGTATTGTAACGTTTTTCCCTCTAAACTAGCTACGGCAACTAGTTTTAAGTGGGTTCGTATAGATAAAATACTCTAAATTTCAATAAAGAAAACACCAATTTATTGTTATACACAATAAATTACAAAATACAACACTTAGTAATAATTACTTCACAGTTTAAACCACAGAAGTTCACTTTGTTCACTTTTTATACACTTTTCACAAACTAGTGACTTCGTTTGTAACTGGAAAAACTCTCTCAACTCTCTGTGGTCCCTCTATTTATACCGGTGGGGAATCTTCTAGAACTTCCTCGATTCTTCTAGAGAGAACTAGAGCGCCACCAGCGCTTCCCAGCAGCCACAGGAGAACCTTAAGTACCTGCCTCCTCTCCTAGATGGCACCACTGGCTGCGTTACAATATGTTAAAGTGGTAAAATCATATATTATACTGAAGTAGTCCTTTAGAGTTAAGCATATCGCGACTGTTTCCCAGCAGTAAAAGAAAGTAAAAATTTACAATGTACTTGCTTCTCTAACTTGACTTTTGTCCCATACACGATATTGAGAATGGAAGGCTTGTTAACTTAGCAGCGCAATTTATTGTTTATCCCTACCATGTGACAGTTTATATACAGTACTTTATCATTTGAACTTCTTCACAAAACCGTTAGCAATCCCTCTCCATCAGATTATACTGTGGCGAATCACGAGCAATCATATTGCACACTGAATTAATACAAAATAGATCACATGTGTTAACGGCTGATATTATTACAAATAAAGACAAATGATTAAACATCGATTTTGAGAGAGATTGAAGAGGATCGATAGCATTTCGGTGAACTTAGTCATATGTAGGATAAACTCATGTGTGTGTTTTTCTGTTTACTCTTGTGCTGTGTGCTAATTAAATAATTCCAGTGTGATTTCAGATTGACTAATATTTTCATTTGTGTTTATATAAATATATGTTTGTTAATTGCTTGTAATTTTGATGTGTGTAATCTTGTGTTCTTAATAAGGTAAATAAACTACCAACATATTGTGTTGCACGGACATTTATTTCTGTTTATCTTTAAGGTTTCTACATTTGTGACTGAGTGTGCTCAGGTAACAAGAATTCAGAAGTGGGATAATAGTAGTTTTATACTTTGTCATGACAACATTAGGCGAAATAAAGTGGGTGGATGAGGCAATAAAATTGTCACCATTCAAAGATATAAAGGTCTTTCACAAACTGGCTTTTGGTAGCGAAGGAGACCGCAAAAATAGAAGGAGACTTCGCGAGTGGGAAGGTTTCACTTTCGAAGAAGGCACTGAAATATCGAGTAAGGTCCAAGAAGTTGCTGAAACTTTCACCACACTAAGTTCATCGAACTTAGTTTAATTCGAGGGTTGCTGATGTTGCCAGGAGCAGAATCTGCAGATGATATGGCAAATATAATTGTTAAGAGCCTATGTGATTTGACCAGTTTGGCCCAGAGACAGAAGAATTGCATACTGTCTGAGGAGGAGTATTCTGAGAATGACGAGAAAGAAGATGATTATACCGGAAATGTACCAGGTGAGAAATCACAAGATATTTTAATTAGTGCGCTATTGAAACAGAACGAAAAGTTAATAGAGGCCCTAACTACAAGAGGTACTAATAGAGAGTTCAAAATTATGCCTCATTTCTATAGAAATATTAAAGACTTCACAGGTAAAGAACCAAGGCATGATGCTTTATCTTGGTTAAGGAGTCTGAACAGTTTGGCGAAAATACGTGGTTGGCCAACTCTTTTAAATTGGAGGCAGCGCGTGGTAGCTTCGTGGGCCCGGCGAGAAATTGGTTTATTTCTCGAGATATCTCAACTTGGGATGAATTTGAAAAGCAGTTTAACAGAACTTATTTAGTGTGAAAGCCATAGGAGAGCAGTGGAAAGAGATGCTGGAGAGAGTGCAAAGTCGGACGGAAGATGTGGAAGATTACTTCCAGGAAAAAGTGAGAATGTGTAAGGTTTTAAAGTTGGACTTCCAAGCTCTCAAGATGCAGGTGTTAGAGGGTCTTTGGTCGAGAGAGTTGTGCGATCATCTCTTAGGGATAACTCATCATGACTCAATCATAGCTTATGAAAGCGTAAACAGAGCACGTTCAGAAAGAATTAGTAAAGGAAGAATACATAAGGACCAGCACCCAATCAAAAAGGAAAGATCTCACGAACACATAGGAGAAAGAAAGAAATCCGGATGGTCAGTGACCAAGGGAGTTTCAGTGCATCGTGCACTGAAAGTAAAAACAAATTAATAGAAGTGAACAGAAGTTCAGATCGGGAGAGAGGAATTTTGAGGTGCTTTACTTGTAGGAAAGAAGGACGTATATCTCGTGAATGTCCTGATGCAAAACCAGCTAGAGAATGTTGGACATGTGGGCAGACCAACCATACTTCTAGGGAATGCACTAAGAAGAAGAAAGGGGAACAAGCAATGGATAAGTCAAGAATAGGCATAGTAAGCAGCTATTTCCAACCTGAGGTGACAAAATACATTAAAAGAGTAGAAATCAACGGTGTTCATTCAGTGCATGGGTTGTTCGATTCTGGTGCTGGAGAATGTACGTTGTGGAAATCTGCTGCCATGACATTTGGATTACATTTAATTCCTGCGAATATTAACGGGTTTTGGACAAGAGAAGCAACCTGTCAAGGTAGAGCAAGTGGCTCAACTGGCACTGTCCATTGATGGGGTAGTTGGAACAGAAATACGAGTGATGGTTGTACCAGATGATGTTCAAGTATACGATTTAATAATTGGACGAAGCTGGATAGATCAACCCCATATTGCTTATTGTAGCATGGATGGAACTTTAAAAATAGGATATCGAGACGAGGACCCATTTAGAGAACTTGAAATTGAGCCTGGATTAGCAATAGAGAAACTGACGGTCAGAAAGACTGTAACCCTACCACCATTAAGCTTTAATCTAGTGGATGCAACAGCTGGGAATAGACAATATCAGATCTTAGTCGAGAATAGCACAGATAAACGGCAAGATATGGACGCAGGAACTATACTGGACAATAGGTGCGCTGAAGGCGCTATAGATGCAGTGAAGTCCGTGGGACTCACAAGACAAATTTTGGAAACGGAACTCAATGTGGAAGCGGAAGTGACTCTTGCTGTTAGGGATCGATTACTTAACCTGGTGAACATTTTCAAGGAGTGTTTTGCAACAACTACAGCGGCAATCGGTTTAACAAATAAAACTGTAATGGATATAATTAGAAGAACCAGGTAGTCGGCCAGTGCAGGCAAAGCCATATCGAACAAGTCGACAAGAAAGAGAGGTAATAGTTAACATTGATAGAGAATGGCGAGAAACAGGAATAGTGTCCGAAACGAAATCTACTTATGCAAGCCCCGTCTTATTGATTAAGAAGAAATCTGGAGACTACCGTTTAGTGGTTGACTATAGAAGACTCAACAGCCAAACAGTTACTCAGTCCTTTCCTATTCCGAATATTGATGACCAACTGGAAATGCTATCTGGCGCAAAGCTGTTCGTCACATTGGATCTGGCCCATGGTTATCTACAAGTCCCTCTTAGCGAAGCAGCCAAGGAGAAAACCGCATTTATAACTCCTGATGAAAGAGCTCAGTTCGAAAGAATGATTTTCGGGCTGAAGAATGCGCCTTACGAATTTACAAGGTTAATGAATAAGGTACTAGGATCTCTGCGGAATGGAGTGGTTCTCTGCTACCTAGACGATCTTCTGATACCAGCAACTTCGTGGGAAGATATGTTAGGGAAGTTGGAGCAAGTTTTGGAAGCTTTGAGTGAGGCCAAGTTGACCTTACGTTTAAGTAAATGCCATTTCGGAATGAAGGAAATCGAATACCTCGGTTTTACAATTTAAACCAAAGGAATAAGACAAGCTATAGGAAGACAGAGGCAATCAGAAATTACCCCCAACCACAGACATGTTTAGAGGTGAGAAGATTCCTTGGGTTGGTAGTATTCTTCCGACGATTTGTTCCTCGCTTCGCAGCTCGAGCGCAACCGCTAAGTCAGCTAACGAAGAAGGGATTCTCATTCGAGTGGACTGAATGGCAGCAGTCATCCTTCGAAGACCTGAAACAAGCACTTACCACCTCACCGGTACTGGCACTCTATAATCCAAAGGCGAAGACGGAACTTGACACGGATGCTTGCATGGATGGATTGGCGGGAATGATGTTGCAACAGGGAGAAGACGGCGCTATGCATCCAGTGTACTTCGTTAGTAAGCGGACGTCGGAGACAGAACGGAACTATCACTCCAGTAAATTAGAATTGTTGGCAATTGTGTGGAGTACAGACAGGTTAAGACAGTTCTTAATTGGTGTAAAATTCACAATAATAACGGATTGTCAAGCTTTGGTATACTTGAATTCTATTAAGACCAAGAACCCCCAAGCATGCCGTTGGTACGGTCAATTGCAAGAATTTAACTTTGATTTCAAGCACAGACCTGGTGAGAAGATGCAGCATATAGATGCATTGAGCTGCGCTGTCGCAACTACTCAAGATGATGCAGAGGTAGAATCGATCACGGGAAGTGTTTTCACTGTGATTACGGTGGAGAATGAAGTTCGAATGTGGCAAATAAAAGATGAGAAACTGGATTTATTACGTAAGATCTTGGAAAAGCCTGAAGAAGCAAGAACTGCGGGTGAAAAACAGATTACCAAAGATGTTAGACTGAGAGATGGGCTCCTATATAAAAGTGTTAAGGGGAGAGACTTGTTCATGGTGCCCGGCAGTTTCAGAAAAACCCTCTTGATTAACTCTCATGATCTCTCAGGTCACTTTGGTGTTGACCGCACAGTGTCCACAATAAGTAGAAACTATTGGTTCCCATCTATGAGGAGGTATGCTAGAAAACATATTGCTTCATGTTTACAATGTATTTTGAACAAGGTTCCAAGTGGTAAAAAGCCAGGAGAGTTGCACCCGATCCCTCCCGGCAAACGCCCTTTTGCTACCGTTCACATAGATCACATGGGTCCATTTATCAAAAGTACCCATTTGATTGCGGATAATTGAACAAGGTTTGCTAAATTATGTCCTATCAAGGATACCTCGACCCGGCTTGTGCTCAAGCATTTAGCAACCGTATTGGAGGAGAGAGGACTACCCGAGATGATCGTGACTGACAAAGGATCTGCGTTTATAAGCAGAAAGTTTCAAGAATTCTGTAAGGAAAGAGGGATAAAACATAACTTAATTTCGGTGAGACATCCCAGAGCCAATGGATTAGTTGAAAGAGTCAACAGAACTGTTCTGCCGGTAATTAGAGCGTCCACAGTAAGAGACGACGAGAGAGATTGGGATCGTGATATAGCCAAGTGCGAACAAGCCCTGAATCTTAGTGTAAACGAAACAACAAACCGATCACCGATTGAGATGTTGTATGGGTATCAACCATCAGTGAATAATTTGGATGCTCAGCTAAGACAGTTTCTATACCAGGACTATACGCCGCCCCAAGATCTCCAAGATGAGGCTAGGTCCCGCATCAAGGAAGGACAGCTGTCGATGAAAAGGAGTTTGATAAAAAGATATACCGAGCAACGAAGTATGCAGTCGGAGACATTGTGTTCTTGAGAACGGCTAAAACCCAAACTGGGGAGCCCACCAAAACCCAACCGAGATACCGAGGACCAATGGTGATCACAGCTATAAGAGGAGGAGATTCTTATACCGTAAGCGATATCAAGCCCCAGGGAGGAAGGCATTATATTACTTCGGCTCATGTGAGCGATCTAAAATTGTGAACCCCTATGTCAGGAGAAGAAGAAAAAGAGACAGACTCTTCAGATTCAGAAGACGACCGTGAGCAGCTTAGTGGAGAATCACTTTCAAAAGAACACATCACTAAAAAGGAGGATTCACAACTTAGGAGCGGAAGAAAGAAGAGGGAGCGGAAGAAAGAAGAGGGAGCGGAAGAAAGAAGAGGGAGCGGAAGAAGCCAGCCTATCTTGAAGATTATGAATAATGATATCCCACAGGGATTGAGGTCAATCCCACCGTAGGATGGCCGAATGTTAACGGCTGATATTATTACAAATAAAGACAAATGATTAAACATCGATTTTGAGAGAGATTGAAGAGGATCGATAGCATTTCGGTGAACTTAGTCATATGTAGGAAAAACTCATGTGTGTGTTTTCTGTTTACTCTAGTGCTGTGTGCTAATTAAATAATTCCAGTGTGATTTCAGATTGACTAATATTTTCATTTGTGTTTATATAAATATATGTTTGTTAATTGCTTGTAATTTTGATGTGTGTAATCTTGTGTTCTGAATAAGGTAAATAAACTACCAACATATTGTGTTGCACGGACATTTATTTCTGTTTATCTTTAAGGTTTCTACATTTGTGACTGAGTGTGCTCAGGTAACACATGGGGGTTTTTTGAGACATATGATAGGTAAGATTGGAGGAAAAAACGAAACAGAGAAAAAGGGACCGAGCCAGGAAGATTTATAAGAAGTGTGGCTTTACTAACGAGAATACAAGAACAGAGAGATTTATTTGTTACGGATTAATAAAATATTACTAGTTACCCGGCCTTTTCACTTAGTAGATGTAACAATACTATATGTGCAATAATTATGGGTTTACTTAAACAGAGAGAGATATCACAAATTTTAAAATGTTATTATAATGCCAAATTCTGACATTGTTTTCTATTTTCTCTTACTCGTAGTAAGAAGGATGTATTGCAATTGTGCCACATTTTCGAAATTGAGTTTTTACCGGAAATACTAGTTTTGAGGAAAGTGTTTTGTATATGGTTTCTAGCAAAATCCATCAACCGGAAGTGCGACTTTAATGAATGTTTTTTTCCATTTTTTCGTTGTTTTTTTTGTTTGGAAAACAGCTTCAACCGTTTTCTGTAAACTTCGTATACTATCTACTACGTACATCAACACCCATCACTTTCATTTGAACCAATTTTCGGGAAAAATTGATTTTTTGGAGGGCTCCGAGCGAACAGTAGCGATATGCTTTTTAAAAAAAATGCCACTTCCGTATAATGTATGACCGGCCAAACAAGAAGAAAATAGGTTAACTGGAAGTGCTATTTCATATGGTGCGATATTGGGTATATAGGGTAATTTATTGTTATCACTATGTTATAAATGGCATTTCAATTTCAACGTTATCAATGTATGCCAATGTATGCATCTCTATTCTATCATAAAGAGCTCCTGAAGAAAGGCCTTGCCCTAATGGTAGTACCCGAAACATAGAGAGCAAAAAGAATTCTTTATTCTGGTATTTTATCCGTCGTAGCATTCATATTCATTCTATTCCTGACGGTTTTCGGATTTTCATCCATAGTCAGAGCAAATTCACCAATTTCGTGTAGAGAGTTCACTTCAACATGACGTTTCTGTTACACTCACACTTGATGGATTATTTGTTACCTAACAAGTGGAGTGTAATAGAAACATTACGTTCAAGTGAACTCTCTACACAAACTTGGTGAATTTGCTCTGAAGATGGATGAAAATCCGAAACCGGTCAGAAACAAACTGAATATGCATGCTACGGCGGATAAAATACCAGATGTTATCCAACATTGCGGACCCATCCACATATTCAACAATTCTTTATTTATTAAAAAACTTCTCTGGTGATTGCAGTAAAAATATCTCCTCATAATGGATTATTATTTTCTCTTACTACAATAAGAGAATCATATCAAAAATAATTTTTCACCATAATTGGGAGTAGTTTTTAGCGAATATATATATATATATATATATATATATATATGTGTGTGTGTGTGTGTGTGTGTGTGTGTGAGACATATAGAGAAATACGAAAAATCTCAATATGCATAAACTCGACATCTCCTTTAGATTCCACCATGAAATCTGCCACGAAGATTTAGGAGGCAAACTGCATCCTCAGGAAATGCGATTTAACGGAATAATTTTTTCACGATTTTCTAGTTTACGATTCCCCCATTCCCCCATGATTTCCATTAACCTACCCTCAATAACTGCACATATCTTTCATTTGTAATCCTTTTTTTTTTTTTTTTTTTTTTTTTAGGAAATGGAAATTTGAAGAATTCTGGAAGTTGAGAGACCGTTGTTCTCCTTTATGTCCTAAAAAAACTACTCTTAACTTCCGGTGCAATATCATCTCAGCTTCTAATACATACAATTAAGCCCAGTTAATTAGTAGTTTCAGTTTGAAGAACATATATCAATTATATAATATTATAGTGAGGGAAAGTTGTGTGAATGTTTCACATCAGATTATTTATGAAATTATATTTATAGATTTGTAAAGAAACTATAATAGTCGAAGATATTTTTGAAGTAGTGGTCCATGCTAAATATGTGTTGTCGCCGTAACGGTTACGGCTAAGCGATCATGCATTTCTGTTAACAATAATAATAATAATAATAATATATTATTTTTTATAATAACAATAATGCTCTCTTGACATTTTAACACTGTTCAATTTTTTACAGAAATTATCTATAAATAGTTGTTATATAATTTTCTCATTATTAGTGAAGTTATAATTAGTTCGTTTATTTATTATACATAATTTCGACAATATTATAATACAATTTTTTTTTCCAGGTTGGTCAGGGTAATATTGAGAAACTTTACATCGTTAGGACCAATGTTTCGAAAATATATATTTCCTTCATCACGGCTGAAATGTATTTATCCAAATATCACTCATAGAAGAACATCAACAACATAAATTCACCATAACGAGGACAGAACCCTTTGCAATATCTCGCCTATGGATGGAACATGTGTTCGAAGAGAGCAGAAACATCAGCTGGCGTATCTGGACTCGCAGTACTCCAAACCAGTCCACCTCTCAACTAGCACGGGGACAGTACCATCGTCATTGCAAAACCCCGACCACCACGAAACCTTTCCTCAACACGTGAGCACGGAGACAAAACTACGCCAAGCTGGTTCACGATCCCGTGGTACCGTTGTGACGGTAGAGATGACTCCCCACCGCTAAAGGCCCAGAATAGTCACAGGCCCGGAATTACAAGTAATTCCTACGGTTTCACCTCTCTCTCCTGACACCCGCTTGGGCTTGCCGTGCCATTCCAGATGAGGTAGGTCTTCCGTACCTAACACAACCCTAAAGCTCACTAATCCCTACAGTCCTTAACCTAACACACTCATCCCAATAAATACAAGCATTCCAATAAATACTTTCACACTACTTACTCCTAACTAAAAATTTTTCCCGAGGTGAGCTGCTCAATATTCGATCACCCCGTTCCTAACTAACTCTAATCAGGTACTATTCACTATACTATCCTACTTACACTATGGATGGAACAGGAGTTGATACTTCCAATCCACTTTATATTGTGCCCCATAGGTCCTGGCAATAACTGGAATAATTCCGCGAGCCCTATATGATAGCATTAAGACCTTAGGGCTAAGACAAGGCATTTATTTCACGATGCAGAAGACTGTCATTTTAAACTGTTGCAGAATAGTGAGAAAGCTTTTAAGTTGAACAGGTATGATCCTGTACCTCAGCTTAAATACCAGCGGAAAGCTGACAATAGAAATTATAAAAAATAATAGTAACGCACCTCCAAACTCACGCTTGGGCACGAGATGAACGGTGTTCACATCATGAGAAAATGGTGGTCTTTAGAGTTAATAAAATTGAAGGAATAAAAAATAAAAGGCGAAGAAATCATAAAAAAGACAATTACTTTGAGAAAACAATTGAATGCTTAAATGAAATCATTGTACTGGTCTGTTGGCTTTAAAAAGCCTTGTAAGAATGTGCAACCATATGGTAAAATATATATATATAGATATATATATATATACAGAGAGCAAGGGAGAGAGAGAGAGAGAATAATATTGCCAGTGACTCATGTTGGCAGTGAACCTCGAAACTAAAAGAAGTATATTATAAGAAAGGACTCGGCTGTCTGTATATATACAGTTTGTACTAGATATTAGATAAAGCTCTGGCAAGCCAGTCCATTACATTAACAGCTGGTTTGAAATACATTTTCAAATACACAGACACACATATAAATTAATATTACAATAGTACTGGTTTTATAAAATCGCCACAACACTTTTCCCCCACTACTTCTTTTTAATTTAGTCTTCTGCTATCTTTTTTTTTTTTAATTCCTTTTTAATGTCCTTAAACATAAACAGACCAAAAAAAAAGGCATTCAACACTTGTACAGTATCAATTTCAAATCTTGAGAAAAATTCAAATAACACGCAACAAACATTAAATAACAATACTAAAATTAAATAACAAATTCTATAAAGAAAGTCAGAAATAATTATTTAATTTTTTTTTTTTTTACAAAGACATATGTCTCCATAGCAACAATAGAACGTAGGTCATTATACTAGTGGGGGGGGGGAATGGACAGTAAAACTTTTTCACGTAGGTTGTATAAATTTTCTTATAGAATTGGCGCCACAATTTCATAATAATAATAAAAAAAAGAAGAAAATATTTATTAAAACAAACTAGGCGATTTATTTTAAGTAATAAACTCCTCCCACAGGACTTCTTATGTATTGGGCAAAACTGAAAAAAAGGAGAAAAAAAAAGAACACATGGCTGTTAATTTCTGGGTGACAAAATGTCAAATTTATTTATTTAGTCAGTTATTTTTTTTTTTTTTTTTTGTTTCAACTTGGACATTCACAACTATACAACAAAGCTTAATAAGTGAAATACTACAAGAATACAGGGCATGAAAAACTTGTTAGGAGATGCCGCCACCTAACGCTAGTAAGAGAAATTCGAGTGGGTGTTTCATATCAGATTTTTTGTTTATCATTCTCCAGTGACTTCAATGTAAATGAATTTCTAGCGAAAATTCCATTTCGAAAAGTTGATACAAACGCCAATATTTTCGTCTTAAAAAAGTTTACCTACTAAAGGCACCCGGTTCTTAAATTCTTCATGTCCAAATACAGATAAGTTTTCATGGACGGAAGCGATTAGCAACCAATTTTTCTTAAATTATATTTATATATTTATAATTCGAAGGACCGTAAATCGTACCCAGCACCGTTGTAGCCGTTAGTGTATGGGCCCGCTAGCCTCTACCCACGCTATGATCAAACGGCGCCTCTAGCTCGCAGTAAAGATTTGATTTTGTAAGTTATTCCTATATCTTTTTTTATCAGTATAAAATTGTAACTATAGGAAAATAATGATATAGAAAAAATACTCTTAATCAGCTTTACTTCAGCTTTTTCCACTTCTGGAATCTTTGAGATAATAAGTGTATACTGGAAAACGCTATTAATAATTATTGTGAATCGTAATTAGTATGTTTTTAGAAATTTTTTTTTTTTTTGGAAATTTTGAAAAGAACAAAATAAATCAAATAAAATGTCTTATGAACAATATTATTTGCCACAATTTGTATTTCTGAAATAAATAGAAAAAGTAAAATTACGTTTATTTTTTCAGACGGGTTTTATATCCAACATCCTTGTCGTGAACTGTTGCAAACATCCTTTATTGTACACTACTTATACTAATACATCAGATAAAGTCCAAGGCCAAGACTGGAGGGGAAATCCAACCCAGTATCACAATACACAAAAAATATGTTTAAATAACTAATCTAAAACCAGTGTTTATCTTTGGCTACACAAATACTTAACTTGAGGTCGGTCTTTATAGTATAAACAAACACGGATTTCATCTTCAGTAGAAAGGAGACGATTATTTCCGCCATTGCTGTAAAAGCTTGCTCACACATATAGGACGTAATATATTGATTATTTTCCTATGAATGCACGTAGGACAGAAATCCCAACTTTTTCAGGATAAAGCCAGCAAACTCATCTTGTATGTAAGATCAGATTCCAGCCAACAAAATTCTTTTGCATTTCATAAAGTCAAGTTCTCAAAATGATCAGAAGATTCCCAAGTATGGATCTTTCAGCCAATCATACACACATGTATGCCAACGCATGGGAAGGAAAATAATGTTCGAATTATATCATCCGTTTTTCCAGATGGATTACAATAAGATCAAATTTGATGATATTCTTCTTTAATTTTAAGCCCCACCATTAGTTAAAACATAACAAAATTTCCTTTTTGTTTTCCAAAGTTTCAGCCTTTTTTTTAAATCCAAGAATTCTGTCACTTCGTGAACGAGACAAAACGTTTGACACGTATTTATTCCTTTGTTATTTTCTTCCAGTGTTTATCTATTTGCCACTGGTATTCATTGTTATTTCTCGCGGAACCCCTAGCAATACGCCTAAGGAAACCCTAAGGTTGAGAAACGCAGGTCCAAGTTAAAAAAAAAAATTAATAAATCAAAAACCTAAGATGGTTCCATTACAGAAAATTACTATATGTGCAGTATATTAAGCTACAAGGAAGGGAGTGGCCAACTGATATATGTGATGGGCACCATATTGTATATATGTATGTATAGATATGTATTTATGTGAATATGTGTACAGACCGCAACACACAATTTACCAACAATATAAGTGTTGTTCAACTTTGTTACAATGCTATCGGACAGATAAAACTACAACACTACCGCACACAATCAACAACTTCTTCTATTTTTTTTAATCTTCACTGCTCACCAGAGTGTGCTTCAGCAGCAAAGCGAGATCATAATGGCCGTGAAATCCTATATTATTAATGATGAGAAATAGAAAGAGTTACCGGAGATATTAATGTACGTATATAACATGGATCATTTCCTTTCTTAAATACCATCCATGCAACATCATTTCTAATATACTAACAATATCATTACATTAAAAAATACTCTGGTAGGCAAGATATTGTAGTTAATATATTACAATACTGTTATTACAAAGATCGCTTTATTCCTTTGGATAAAAAAAATATAGTAGCAAGTATACAATGTACTGAGATGACATTTAAACTTGCCATCTAACTGGAAAAAATTAACACAGGTTCCCAGAATCCTTTCACATTCTGATAGGTTAGAGACGCTTCCTTTTTTTTTCTTGTCCATTGGTTAATATTCTATAGGGCACTGAATGGATTCAATGTCCCTAATCTGAGCATCTGCATCCAGAAGACTCTAGCGTTTTAGCAGCAATGATACTATAATCACAAGAAGTGATTTCTAATTTCTCCTACTCCGATCGTGTCAAATTTCCGAAATTATGTTTCCACCGGAAATACATATTTTGAGGTTCCTTGAAGAAGAAAATCACAGGAAACTCATGATATTCCGTTTAGGTGCCACCATTGCATCTGACATGAAAGTTTACGTAAAAATACTTTGTTGAATATGTGGGTGGGTCCTCAATGCTGGATATGACATTTGGGATTGTATCCATTCTAGCATGCATATTTATGACGTTTGTTACCGATTTCGGATTTCCATATATCGTCAGAGTAACGCTATCAAATTCGTGTAGAGAGTTGACTTTAACATAATGTTTCTGTCGCGCACTACACTTGTCGATTATGTGGGGAGGTTTTTAAGGTTATTGTTAATAATGTGTAAAAAACAAATCCACTTTAATTAATACAATTTGGGGGGGGGAGGGGGAATTAACAACTACATAGTAATGTATCTAGTAAATGTGATGAATGAAACGATATGTACAAGGGTAGAGCAGCTGTCCATTGACAACTCTCCAAAATATTTATTAATAAATAAGGAAGGAGATGTATGAACGGAAAATAGGGAATATGGATGAGAAGTGCTTTAGGAAATTATTACGAAGGATTTAGTGAAAAGAGTAATAGGTAAGTTAAACTGAGAGGGGAAAGATATTTACATATATACACATTTACATAATTACATATTTACATTTGTTGTCACTCTGTCAGAAGATCTGTCGGCCACTGACGTTTCAGTCTTCTAAAAGGGTTTCCAGGAATGGAATGGAAAGAAAGTTCTTGGATTAAAGGGTTATGATGGTCTGGAATGGGGTTGCATGGAATTTTTTGTATCGGGATAAAATGAGGTCGCGGACAAAAGGGACATTCAGGTCATTGTGAATGATGGAGTTACAAACATAGAAAGGAGCGTTAGTGGTTTTAAGAAGGATTTTGGATTGGAGGGTTTGTTGTCTTGGTTTAGTGCGCTTGGTTCAGCCCCACTCTTTTGATTCCATGCATCCATAGAGGCTTGAGTACAGTGTTGTAGATAAAGTACTCTTGATGTCTAGAGAAAGACAGAATGACGGTCGAGTAATACAATTTTATCAAGAAATTTTCTTTAAAATTGCAAGATACAATGTTTAATTGAGCTCTCCATAAGAATTTAATTAATCTTCAAAGTTTAAAATTACAGGTGTTAATGTAAGCTTTAGTATAATTTATTATTACTTCAGAATTGTCGTTTGGTATCATTTATTGACTATAAGACCATGATAAAGGGTTATTAATCATGAAGAATTTACAATTCACCTCCTATTTTTGCGGCCTCTTAATGCATTAACAGTACGTCAAGTTAAAATCGTTGGAGCCATTTTTAAGAAAAACGCGAAAAAAAACATTCAGTATAATCGCACTTCCCTCTGGATTTTGGTCCGAAACTTTCGTGTCAGCTGTGGTGTTAGTACCCAAACTGAATATCGAGTTTGAGCTTCGTGCGATTTTTCGTTTATCTGATATTTTGTTCACACATTTACACACAAAAATTTGCTAAAAAGATTTCATCGCACTCGCAGGACTTCAAAACATACATTTCCGTTGAAAATTCAATTTCGAAAAGTTGAGAGGATGGAAATACTCCCTCTTAATAGGAGTAAGAGAAAGTAATAAATTTTATTAGAGTATTGCTCTAATAAACACGATAAAAAATGTTATTTATTAAAAATAAAAAGAATAATAATAACACACACAAAAAAACTGTAGTCATTTTATTTCAAACACCCACACAAAAATTCCATAGTGACCACAAAATCACGTAAATGTAACTGAAAATCAGTCATCATCGTATTCACAAACCGGAACTTTGAAGTACGGCGCTGAGAAGAAAACTAGTCCAGTATGTGTTAGCAAAGGTGAGCCACAATACTGAGGTTCATTTTCAGATCAAATCTAGTGGTCCGTGCATGTCACCGACAACGGGACTCTGTTACAATGTTCTACACCCTTTGCTAACGACTGTTCTGTGAAAGAGTTGGAATAGAAGTTCTGGGAACTTTATATCCTAGAATCTCCCATTAACTGGGGTTCTTAACAACCTTTTATGCTCCTTGTACCTCCAGGAAACATAATTAGTGAATTTTGATGCAAACAGAACATATTTGATCCCCCAAGATATTTGACTAGGTTTTGTTTTTCTTTATAGCGGCATTAATATTTTTTTTTTTAATTATAAGCTAGTATTTATTGTACATATGTTTTCAGTTCTCCATTGCTGAAAAAATTGACGCTAGAATAACACTTTTTCAGAGTACCAAACAGAATAAAATGTTGATAATCCCTGATCCTTGCAGAATTTACCAGCCTACTTCTTCAATATTTATAGCGCAGTATGTAGAGGTTAATTATCCAGGAGTAAGGGTATTTCTTCCGGAAGTAAGAGTCCTTTTTTCCGTAAAAATTAATTTTTGATTGGGTCTGCTGTACATTACAAACAATGCTTGAAGTGAGTTAGTAAATTACAGCAAAAATTGCAGAGTTTTTTTGGAATTTTCTTGAAAATGGCTACAAGAATTTCCTTGAAAAACTTGAAATGTTAACTGTACAGGACCTATAAACCTAACCACTTTTAGTTTAAACATTTTCCTGAAAAAATTGTTTTGATGGAGATTTCTGTAAAATCGTTTTTCCACTGAGAACCAAAATGTACCTTCCCCTCCCCCAAATAACAAACTCTAAAGTTTTGTAGAATATTTTTGAACGTTTATTATATTGACTGTAATAAAAGAAAGTCGTGTAATTTTCACACCAGATTTTAAATATTGAAATTGATTCAAATTTCGAAATTGAGTTTTAACCGGAAGTACATCTTTTGAGATTCCCTGAGTACGAAAAATGTTTTTAGCTAATTGTGTGTGTGTGTGTGTGTGTGTGTGTGTCTGGTTTTAACAAAATATCACAAAATCAAATATCGCAAGAAAGCTCAAAATAGGGATTCCATTTTGGTAGCATCTGACATGAAGGTTTCGGGCAAAATCCATTCATCCATTTGTTTGTTTTGTTTTTGCATTTTCTCGAAAATGACTCCAGTATTCTTTCAAATACCATCTACCTATTTTAAATAGTCCCAGGAAAATTGTTTTTTTGAAGGGGGTTCTGAGAAATAGTAAGTTAAATCTTTCCTTCTTCTAATGTACAAATTTCTATGTAATATATGGTTCTCCTATTTATATAACATTGCTAGAATTACAAATTTGAAAAAATTTGGTAAACCAAAATTGTAACTTTCAGATAAGAGATTTTTTTATCTCGAAAACAACACCGATTTCCTTTAAACTTGGAAATACTAAGCGAGCATAAGAAGGAATACTGAACACATAAAATCCTCATCACTTTTATTTGTAACATTTTAGGTAGACAAAAAAACTATTCTAGATATTGTGGGGAATTCGTGACGTTAAATCTCAAAAGTTACAGCGTTGGTTCAATGTTAGTGGCTCACTCTTCTGGACTGAAAATGTAATTATTCTCTGCCTAGCGGATTGGTAGGTAGATTCGTGCCTTCTCCCACCATGTGTATATTTATGTTCGGACAAATGAGCTAATTTGAAGTCATGTGAGAAGTTAACACCAGATTTTTTTTTTTTTTTATTCCATATCTCACCCCTCTTTCTCACACTTTACTCTCTCTCTCTCTCTCTCACACACACACACACACACTCGCTCGCCTATTTCTTGGTTAATCTTATCCACGATGTTTCCCATATAACCAATACAAGAGGGGAGATTTTAGAATTATAAAATTGCGTCTTCATTAAAACTTCTCTTTTTATTCAATTTTACAATAATTTTCAATTTCAATGATTACATCATACAAATAAATTTAAATTTTCATGAAATTCCAGTCTTTTTTTTTTTTTTTAATGAAAAGTGAATACAATTTTACTGACAAACAGACAGATTAGTTTTTTTTTTACACTTATTTTAATACATACATGTTTATAGCAATTATAGTTATTAGAATATGTAGGAATTACATTATTAATATTAATAAAGTTGTGAAAGCGTGTATAACATAATAATGATGTATTTTATTAACTTGAAGCTGGCATAAATAGAAAATACTTAATATAGTTTGTACACAATTATTTTATTACAGTTGTCAGTTCGATGATTAACTGAGCATGTAATTAATGTTCCTATATATCCTGGATTCACTTTCTCTATATTATAAATAATATATATGATATTCCATTTCGCTTATTAAATATAACAAAAAAATATAGCAAACTGAAAAAATGTAACACACCACACCACACACACACACACACACACACACATGCAGCGTCTCTATTTCCTATTTAACAAAATCGCATTTCCGGTTGACGGATTTTGATTGAAACCTTTGTGTTTGATCGCACATTGGTACCTAAAAGGATTAACAAGTTTGAGCTTCTTACGTATTTTTTTTTATAGAAAATACATACGTACATAACACAGACTATTCTCTAAAAATATCCTCTTCGCGCTTAAGGAATCTCACAAAACAAGAGGAAAAGTATTTTGGACGGTGTTCAAAAACTTCATTGATTTGTACTCATTCCTCAAAATCCAAATAAACCAGGGTTCACATTGGCCAATACAAAAAGACTACGGACGATAATAATGATTCGAAGAGATGCTGTACAGGGTCCGCTATTGGCTTTCTTCCTGATAAAATCTGTTCGATTATTCTTACCTTCTGGGGAAGGTTGGTTTAAGATCCCTGATAATTACCTTCGATGTTACATAGACTGTTCCGAATGGATAGTAGATCTGGAACTGCTGTTATTTTGAGACAAGGGATCTCTTGGCAATAATGGACCACTGTTTTCCAGGCTGAGGTTTGTGCTATTCTTTATTGTATTTTACTAAGTTAAAATGTGTTTGTATCTACTTGATAGTCAAACTGTGTCTTCACTTCCAAGTTGGTACTATATTCTAGAAGACTGGAAGAGCTTTCTTCCTTGGAGGAGGTACTAGGTCTTTGGGAATCTTTGGTAATGAGGTACTGGATAGGTTTGTTAAATTAGCTGCTTCGTTTTCTTTCATTGGTCCCGAACCGCTGATGGTGTGTGTTTGTACACACATATATCAAGCTTCCGGTCGTGATAGTTTCACAGCATTCATCCTAATGAATGGCTCAGAGCGGTTGGCGGCAGCCTAAGATGCTCATCGGAGTTCAGACAGGGTTATTAGTGAGATGTTGTCGTCTCAGGCATGTGGTTGGATTCTCTCCTGGGCATTGTGGTTTAAGGAGATATCACCACGTAATGGGGCTCATGCCAGACCCCTTTTGCAGAATTTGACCGGACCCAGTTTGTTGTTGCTTTTATTTGAGGTAGCTGCATGGGCCCAATGTAGCTTTGGACACCATGAGATCTGGTCTCTCCCAATAGACGGATAATATAATAATAGATTCGAAGAGTTTTAAAACAGCCTACCAGTAGCTATATTGCTTATTCATTCTTGCGTACTTTTGTGTGCCCGTTCCTCGTTTATTTACTTATTTATGTGTATATAGAAGCAGATCTGTTTCTAAGACAGACTATTGTAATAAATGAAACTATTTGCGGGGTGGGATGAGCGCGAGTCGCCAGGTTATAGAAGAGGTGCTGAGATGAAAGAAGGCCGAAGAAGTATATTTATCAAGAGATATGAGTGGGAGGTTAAAAAGAAGCACCCTTGTAAGGTGAATAGACACTAGTCCAATTCGAATACAGTGATAAACGGTTCCAGGCAAATACTTGTCATTATTTGGAAAGCACGAAGAAATAAAATGTAACAGGGTTGAGAGAAAAATCAAAAATGCTACCTAACTACTTAGAAAATATTCAATTTCTTTCCTAAGTAAGTGAAATTTTAACAAAACTGCCTCAAATTCCTAATCTTCTCAACTTTATTAAAGGATTCAATGAAGTCTTTTTGTGGTAAGATGAACGCCATATTTATCGCAAATAAAAGTCTGAACCACTTTTTTTTCGCGAGTTTCTGATCAAGATCTGCAAGTATTGCGATATCATCCAAAGTTCATCAGCTTTAAACAGAAGTGTACCGTTTAACGCTTCTTTCCTGGAAAATATGTTATCATTTTCCATGAATGATTGTGTGAATAAAAAAAAGAAGAGTGGGCACATCAGTTTTCCCCGAAATACACCCTAAGTTACTGCCATTTCTCTAGAATTATCGTATTCATTATTGCGTTACAAATCTTTGACTTTTTATAATAGCGAATTTAATGCTGATTCCTATGTTAAAGTTTTATTACTATTATTGGTGCTCCAGTCGTTAATTTCGCCTTGACATTCTCAAAACCATTTTCGAACTAGGACTCTTTAAGTTCAGTGCTGTAATGCTAGTCTCACTATCAGCTCCAGCCTTATGGACAGAACTAGTTTAAAATAAAATCTCTTCATTTTTAAAATATGAAATAAAAATATCTAAAGTATCTTAAAACTAATTAAATTATCTACAAAAGTTAAATCTATTAAATTATAACTTAAATTAAAATGAGATGAAATATTAAGTCTTGGATTTAAAGTTTAGTAGAATAAAGATTGAGTCAAGATAAAACGGCATCAGTTCTATTAACATAGAAGAGAAAAAAGCAAAAAAAAAAAAAAATATATATATATGTATAAATAAAAGATTCAAAATGAAGGAAGTATTAATAAATAAGAGAGAAAGAGAGAGAATACGTAAGAGGAGAGTGATAGGAATATTGTGATAGGTAAGGTAAAGTGAGGGAAAATATAGCGTTATATCAATTTTAACGGAAAAACTCCAAACAAAATATCAAGGAGATCTGGTTAAAAAAAACTGGATATCCTGATCATACAGCTGAGTGTGCGGTATTATCAATATATATATATATTGAATAAATAATTAATGTCACCAGTGAGCACGTGTTCCATTAGCACTGGGCGCTTTTTTACTTTTCTATTAACAACTGTAACAATCTCATTAAATTTTCCTCTAAATTTGCCGTGTAGTAATATCACTGTTTCATTAATAAACATTGATTCAACTTGCTCTTGTCTAGCATCGTTAGATATAAGAGTGTATACATATATAAATAAACCATGAAATTAAGTTTATCCACGGTGTTTTATTAAAGGAATCAATTTCGTATTATGTCTGTATGTCTGTACGTGTTAAAGATTTAAAAAAAGAAAAATCAAGTGTGAATCATTCACACGGCTTCATTACAATTTGAACTGATAAATATTCAACAAATATGCAAACGTTACTAAACGTTACGTTCGCCCCCTCCCTCACAGCTTTATATATAAATAAAAATGTGATGGTATACTTGTTTACATGAATATGCCATTTTTTTGTGTGCAGGGTCTTAACAATTCCTCAGCGAACCTTGTAACGGCAGTTTAAATACAAGACTAGCCAACACGTTCCTCAAATAAACCTAAAATCAATATTTTTATGAAAATATTTGAAACAAAAGTGTTTATATCTGTATAGTAAGCATTCCAGGTTTAAAGAAAATTGATGAAGCTGTTTTAAGAAACTCCCCCCACCCCCAACACACACACACACACACACATAGAATCAATGCTTTAGAATCATATTATATTATATTCGGCACTTTAGGGGAAAGTACTTAACGCTATTGTTTCCCCTTACCCAAAGAAACTCCCACCCTAAAAATCCAATTTCTCACGAAAAATGTTTCAAATAAAACCATTTAATTGATGGGGGTTGATAGGTTTTGCTTGGTATTTTCGTGTCAGATATGGTGGTAGTAAATAATAAAACGGAATACCACGTTTGAACTTTTTTGATTTTTTTTTTTAAGTTATTTTGTTCACACATACACACGCATAAGTGGAAACGCGATTTCCAAAACTTAACACGTTCGGAATACCTCCCCTTACTAGGAGTAACAGGAAATGAAAAGTGGAGCTTGCCTTATATAAAAGTGTTACGAATTATATATCTTTATCTGAATACCCCAACCACCAGATCTGCCAACTTCTTATTCTATTTCTTCTGGCTCTTGGTGAGAAATGGAAACAACTTCTAGGAGGAAGTTTGGCTGTCAATTTTCGTCCAAAAGTGCACTGGACGGAGACTAAGGGGCCAACAAAGTGCGATGATAGCGCTTCCTACGGCTGATATTGCCAACATTGAATCCACCGCCTGTGAGGCGAATTTCTTAAAAATGAAAAGGCAGATTAGTATCTATAGGAATCGCAACTTTTTGAGCAAAAAATCCTCCTGATTCCGAAAAATTTTCTTAAAAGTCACATACTTTTTAGCGTGCCAGAGCAACTTTAATTTTCATTTTTCATTTTCTGGCGGCAGCTATCTGCTCTACAAAAAAAAAAGGTATCCCCGTCATTTTTCCGCCGGTGCAGACACTTCGAAATAGTACGGAGAAGGTTTTAGCAGCTCGGTACGAATTGTGACCCTTTATTTTCTTTTCAAAAGTGTGATCCTCCAGAAGCGACTTTCCTTCTATGGAAGGTTGGGCTAAATCCATAATTTAATACTTCACAAAGATCTGGAGGCATTCCCCCCCGCCGACGGCTCAGCTAGTCGAACAATGTACGTGATAAAATTTCGATTTTTTTCTTTCTTTTATATTTATAGTAAAACAAAAAATAAAAGTAAAAATAAATATTGAAGAACAAAGTATTGTTGTTCGGACGGCGGTATACTGCGTCTTGTTCTTGTGCTGCTGCTTCTGCTTCTTCTTGTTCTTCATCTTACAAAGGGAGTTTTTCTATTTACATAACGACTACTCACGCCGGCCCGATCATTGTTTCAAACTAGACAATATAAATTTTAAAAGGAAGTCCATTCTATGTTTAGAAGTTGGGAAGATGAGATGGAAGAGAGTATATTGTATTGTTAGTTCATGAAGGGAAAAGGAGGAGAATTGTACAATTCACTATATATACACATACAGATACACACACACACACATACACACACAAAGATATACTCCACCTGCTTGTGGATGCTGTAGGGCGTCCTTGGCCCCCCCCCCGTCTCTGTAGTTTTTCATTATCATCATACTTTACAAATACAATGTATTATTCATTGTAGATATAACTAGCACTATAGCCACCACCTAGCGCTATCGTCTTTAGAGAAATTGAATTTCTTTCTTGAAAAAGAAAAAATCTGGAATGAAAAATTCACAAGTCTTTCTTCTAACTGCACAATTTACATTTTTATATCATTTTTATTTTAAATTTCAAGATTCAGAAAGTATATAAAACACTAATTTTAGCCCTGTCTAAATAATATAGTTATATATAGATATATATATAGATATATATATAGATATATATAGATATATATATGTTTATATATATATAATGGAGAAGAAACTCAAAATTATCTCAACCAAAATATTCCCTTCTCCTACATAAAGTTAATAGCTCAGTTGAGGAGTAAAACACCATATCAACTTGCCCAAAATACGCTTCACTTCGATCAGAATTTATTTGAAATATTAATATTTCAGCCAAACCTAAAATAATATTATCTACCCCTATGAGCATGTACAACAATTTTAATGTGGAAATATATTAAAATTACATTCATATTTATTAAATGAATAATAATCTTTGTTCGAATAAAATTTATATTTAAATAGATAAATAATTAAAAAGGTGTTTGAAAAGTTTTAGATGACTTATATATATTTATTTTCTTTTTTTTTTTTTTTTTGCATAACGTCTAAATAGATTTACTTAATATAGGATGTTCAATGAATTATTATGTAATATTAAGGAATAGATTGATTTTATAAAGTATACATCATTAGTATTATAACTGCAGCAAACCACTTCGTATAGGGTTATTCCTTAAAACAATTAACTAAATACAAATACAAAAAAAAACAACACTTTTTACTCTCTCTTAGTGCTGATAGGAAGTGGAAGTACTGCAATCGTGTCACACAGGCATCTGATTGGATCCCTTACAGGGTTTAAGGAGACATGTCTACATAATGGGACTCCCATTTATAGAGTTTGTGAGACAGAGGAAGAAATACCTATTTATCTTATGACAGACTTCTTTGATGATGAGAAAATTCAGAACCTTTTGGTAGGATATCTGTGGAAGAGCTTACCCTATTTCCCTTTAAGGTTATGGTCCAGTTTGTTCGCACTGCGGTGAATCTTAGATGGATTAGACACAGGTCTGTATTTGTGTTCTAGATCAGATTTGTTGTTGTTTTCTTTGAGGTAGCTAAGGGGCTTTAAACAGCGTTAGAGAAAAATTATTCAGTAAAATTCCAGTCAACTGATTTTCCCCCAACTCGGAATTTTGGCAACACATTTAATTATAATTATGGGGACACGCAGGGGTACCTCCAAGCTAAAAGATTTATAAAGGCAGGTAAGCAGAGAATTTCGGAGTATCTCCTGTCTCTTAGTAGGACGGGTTTGAGGACCTTGGTAGGAATAATGACTGCACACCCAAGTGTGCTTGTCTGGAGTGTCCAGTCACTTGTTTAACATAGGAAAGACGCGGAGTCCCATTTGTCAGAACTGTGATGACGGAGTTAGGGAAACGGTGTATCACTACTTATGTCAGTGTCCCCGTTTCGCTGGAACTAGGTTTCGTATATTTGGGAGGACACCACTCTCGCAGGATTGTCTAGGCGAGTTGGAGTATAGGGATATCTTGAGATATTGTAGATTAACCGGCAAGTTACCGGGGGAGACTAATTAAGGGGTTACGGGGGGTATCGGGGGGATAAGAGCCATATAGGCTTAGGTCCCGCGCCTTTGGGCACCCGTTTCCGATAATAATAATAAATAATAATTATAATTAATACAATAGAGATAATAATGTGCAATGATCTGAAATGGGCTATTAGAAGAAAGCATAACGACACTCCTCTTTCAAAAACTCCACCATCTTAAATGAACTTTTTCGGACAAAAGTTACAAACAAAATTGATTCATTCCCCAACACGCAGTATTCGTTAAATACATTTGTGAGTACATAGTACTCATTGTAAGTTTTATTACATATTAATCGTCACCTCCATAAATAATGCTACAATTAGATAACGTACAAAAAAAAACAACATAAATGTAAACTTCTTTTTCCAGAAATAATGCTGCCCAAGAAATTAACTTTAATTATAAATTTTAACAAAATTTATGGTTAAAACTTAAGAGAGAAAGGAGGAAGGACGGGTTTCCCCATTAAAAATAAAAGATAATTACGAAAATAAATATACAATCATACCTATTAAATAAAATCATTAATGGAATAAAATACTCATTAAAAAATATAATATTGGAAATAATGTTTAATTATTGGTCATATGTTGGGCAGGCGCACAGATAGTATTTAGTAAATTAAAGCGGACATTTATGGTGATAAAGCATAGTACATTATGTATTTGTGCAGACAGAAAACCAGCAGGGACTTGAAAAAAAAAAATAAATATCAGAAAAAAATTAAATGCCCAAGGAAAATCCTATTAAGCGAAAAAGAAATATATATATAAACTATTTTATTACCTAACAAGGACTTATGTTCATACCATATGTAGCAAATAAACATATATCTCTTTATCTACCATTTCAAATAGGTAAACAGCAAAGATAACTTCATTTTAGAAACTTGAAAATTTTATAGACATATAATAAGTACCTTAGGATTTACAATAGGTATATACGTACTGGTCAGGAGGAATTATGAAGACGGCAAGATATTATTAATAGCCCTCTTCCAGATATATTACTTCTTTTATAATATTTTATTTCCTTTCTTTTTTAAAAAAAATAAATCCGTTGTGAAATATTCACACGACCTGTTTTAATAGGTAAATTTTTCTTAAAAATCGAGTAAAGGTGGATTTTTTCTTTCTTTCTCTCACTTCCTAGTAAGAGAATGTATTACGATCTTTCTAGATTTAAGAAACTGAGTTTTCACCGGCCATATACGTTTCAAATAAAAGTGATTCAGTTCTATCTATGCAGCAATCATTCCAAGTGTAAAGAAAATCGGTATAATCGTTTTAGAAAAAATACCAAAAAACTCAAAAACCTATTCTGTAAAATCGCACTTCCGTTTAACCGATTTACTTTAAACTTGGAATTATAACAATGCTGCTAATTTGTATTATATTATTTAGTTCGGAAAACCGTATATTGTATCAAGGCGGCATTTTAGAGGAAAGCATAACGCCAGTATTCCCACAGAACCCCACCAAAAAATCAATTTACCTGGGTAAATGTATCAAATAAAAGTGATAGGTATTTATGTATGTCACATAGTATACAAAGTTTAAAAGAAAATCGTTGGAATCTTTTTCGAGAAAATCACGAAAAACTTTAAAAAAAAAAAAACATTCAGTAAAGTCACACTTCCGGTTGGTGGATTTTGCCCGAAATCTTCGAGTGTGATGAGGGTGGCGGTAGTAATTCCTAAACGGGATACCAAGTTTGAGCTTTCTACAATATTTGTTTTTTAGGATTCTGTTCAAACACACTCACATGTAAATATACAGACCATTAGCTAAAAACATTTTTTTTTTTTCGTATTCATCTAAGGTTTCCGTAAACACGTATTTCCGGTGAAAACTCAATTTCGAACGTGTGGCACGATCGCAATATTTTCTATTACCAGGAGTAAGAAAAAGTAAAAAAATAACTATAACCGTTTTCAAAAAAAGAAAGGCGATGAACATGAAAAATCACTTTCTTCATCAAAGTATTTTAAGTTGACGAATTTTGTCTGTAACATTCCTGTTGTTTCCCCCCATGACGGGGAAACGTTACGTTTGATGTTCCTTTGATTTTTCATTTTATGAGTTATTTTGTTCACACAGAAAGAAAGAGAGAGTGAGTGTGTAATAGAACTTAAAATCTATGATATCTCTTACATTAAACCAACTTTTCGTCTCTCAGTAGCAAATGTCAATGTTATATAACGTGGCGAATTTACTAAAAACTAACTAAACATGAATTTAAAAAATAATTATAGACAAATTTAGAAAAAAAACAAAAACTAAAGTATAACTTCCGTTATTAAGTTGTTCCCACTATTAGACAATTTAACGGTAAAGAATATTAACTTTTATAAATATGTCAGTCGCAATATACTAATAGAATAGTGACAAACATTTTGTATATAATTATGTCACCAACATATCTGCCATATAATTTATCTTGTTTTCTTTAAAATGGGGAGAAGGGACATGATTGATGTTAGCTGATAATAACCGAGTCATGTGTTACAAGAAATATCGGTTACGTTAGTTATGTCTGCAGATATCTGACAAAGATAATATAATATTGCTTTTTTTTTTTACATTATAATAATTATAATTATAATAATAAAATGCGGGATGAACGCTCTCACGACTTTCCCCATCAAGTTTCGTACAATATATTAATATTATATAGCTGTGATCTAACAGTAGGTATATAAATGGCCTTTAGTAGAGAAGACTCTCTGAGAGCTCCCCCTCACCCCGTATCCTCAATTTTCTCGGAAATATATTTCAAATACAATCAAAGACTAGAAAGTATATCGATAATAAAAAAAGAAAAAGAAAAAAAAAGAAGCCCATGAATGGTGATTAAAGTTGGTGATTAAAGTTCCTGGAAAATTTGTAGGAAACTTGTGAGCAAAGTTTAGAACACTATGGAGAAAATATTTTTTGGTTAAAGGAAATTTGCTAAGAATTACATATAAACGGCTACTACAGATGTGGTGTTCCCCTCATCAGAAATAGATCAACATCAGTCACGGATTTACCCTGTAAACTTCTTTTGATCACCTTATAAGGCTCACCCGTAACTCGACATGTCATCGGAGTCTTCACTTCGACAATAGAATGGATGGTGATTATCTGTATTCGTATATCGCGCATACTGTTACTAGAATAGCCGTCCGGACACTGAATAAATATAGGAGGTCCAGGCCGAATGACTAATTCGTTATGAGCAATGGACAAAAAGAAAAAGGATTATATTAACAAGGCATCCATTTAAAGAGAGCAGTGTATATCAAACCCTATAAGAAAAGGGAAGATAGAATTCGCTGGGCAAAGGTATTCGAATTCGCGGTATTTCCAGTTGAAATAGGCTGGATGATGTCAAAGAAAACTTATAAATAATAATAATAATAATAATAATAATATTATTATTATTATTATTATTATTATTATTTAATAGGATTTGAAAATGACGCCTCAGGTCTCTACAATCAAAAAGAACGAGGTAATGGCTAAATGAAGTGATCTAGTCCTAATTAATTAGATTATTATTCCTACTGAGTAAAGTGTGTATGTAAAGTAATGTAAGGACTATTTTTTCAGGCGGGCTTAACGTCCAACTATCAAATTAGGTGTCGTGGACGGGAGCACGGAAGCATATACTTTTTTTAAACGAATATAAAATTTAGCAGCTATAAGCCGGGAACTCGAACTGGAGACCTCCCAGTTACAAGTCCATGCTCATAACAACTACACCATAATCCATCCCTTTCCTACTGAGTAATAATTAACTTACATTTTATGGCTACAAGAATTTCTTTTCATAAAAAAAATACTAATATAACAAAAAACAAAATCATTAATATGATATTGTCATAATCATTCGTTAATAAGAAAATTTTAGCTGTATCATCATTTTATAGAATTGAAAAGAATAAAATCGTCATTATTGTTCATCCATCATCAATAAATAAAGTGCTCAGAGAATTATAAATAGCTAATTAATTGATTACCTAATTTATTATGACTGCATTTATTGAATTACTAAGTAAAAAAATAAATAAATAAAAAATTCATAGAAAAATGCTATTTATACAAATAGAACCTAGTAAATAAAGAAATTATAAGAGATATTAAATTAATGGAAATTATAGTGTTACAGCAGCAGTAAATACAATAATAATTCCCACTTCTTATTATGTAATAATAATAATAAATAATAAATTGCAGAGAATAAAAGAAATAAATAATCGGTATAATATATATAATAATTAATAAAGTATTTGCAAATATTATATTAATTGCGAAGTTGATCTCTTAAAATGGAGAAGATGTTGAAAAGACTAGAAAAGTTTTGGTTTAAAAAAATTTCGAGAACATTTTCACTTAATTTCAAACAATGATTACTAATTTAATTAAAAATAAGAAATTTCTTTAAACCTGCAATATTTACTGAACATTTACTTAGCCTTAATAATATATGGTGGGGGGGGGGAGTTTATTATTTAAAACATATTACGAAATACGTATTGTCTACTGGTAACGTAGTTTACTGGTAAAAGCCACCAGCTCCTATATAAGCTCATTGAAATTAATTTTTCTGGAATAAGCTTTCAAATAAAAGTGTAACTTTAGCTTCAAACATTACAGAAAATCTTGCAATAAATTGTAACTTCCGGTTAATCGATTTTCTTCAAACCTGTAATTATAGTATTTCATTTAATGGACCTTAAAATTATGTGGGCAATAGAATATATTATTGAAATTATACATTATTATGTTATGTATATTATTGAAATTATACATTAGAAGAATCCTAATGCTACTGTTCCCCCCAAAAACCATCGAAAATATATCGATTTCGCCGGGAAGAGGTTTCAAATAAAAGAGATAGGTAGGTATTTATGCATGCAGATAGTAGAAGTTTAAAGAACAAAAAAAACTGAAGGAAAAAAAACATTCAGTAAAATGACACTTCCGGTTGATAGATTTTGACCGAAAATTTCGTTATCAGTTGCGTTTAGGTGACGGAATACGAGCTTCCTGCGATTTTTTATTTTTGAGATTCTGGGGACCTCGAAATCGATATTCCAAATGAAAACTCAATTTCAAAAATTTGACACGATCGCAAACTACTTCCTCTTACCGTTATCAAGGAATAAGAGACAGTAAACAATTATTGAACTGCTAGCGAGAACATAGTGACAAACTGAAAAAAAAAACAATTTAATTGATTGATTTTGACCGAAACTTTCGTATGGAATTTCATATACCTGAATATCATGTTTATTAAGTTTCGGCGATTTTTCGTTTTTGTAATATCGCCGGAATGTATCTAAACATACGTACACACATATTTAAACGATTTGAAAAAACTTTCTTTTTTAAGCTCGAGGCTCATAAAAGATTATTTCCCTCCAAAAAACCTAATTATAAAAATTACACTTTATCGCAGTACTTCCTCTTAAGATAATAAGAGAGAGGATACACATAAACAATGTTGTAATAAACATCCAAGTATATAAGGAACCCACAGGAAGAAGTTATTTTTGTTTTATAACATTCCATTAGATAAGAGTACAAAATTGATCTATTTGAAAAGCCTATAAGAATTTTTCTTGCTGCATCTATCACTAGACACTTTAGAGAAAAGCTTACTGTCACAGCTTTCCCAGAAACCCCACCTAAAAAGCATTTTCTTGGGAAAATGTTTCCAGAAAAAAGTAAATAGTTCCTAGATATGTAGGAGGGCAAAATGTTACTTCCACTTCACAGAATATAAATAAAAATCTTTACCATTAAATCCTTCACAATAACTGAAAGGAAATATCCAGTAAAGCAAAGTTTCTAACAAGTGAAAATCCCAATTGATTTATTTAATATAGCTAGGCTACTTCGTCAAACATGTGGTATCGCTTGACCAGTTTGCGTTAGTGATGACATTAGTTCTACATTGAACCTAATAGTATGTATAAACCTAATTCTGTAAAATTATTTACAATAGTATTTGTTCTGATTAAAGTACAAACAGGCAGACAGACCAGTACAAAATCAAATTGAATTACATGGCGATTCCACCAAGCGGAGAGAATATAATCTAAGAAAGTTCACACCGCAGATAAAGAACATTACGCCCATTAAGCCAAATAGACGAAGTTTAATTCTATATTATTATTATTATTATTAAATAAATAGATAAAAAAAAAAAACGAAGCCAAATATTACCCAACTAAGATTGCGTTCTGGAATACTAATGGAGAATTTCAAAACATTACGCTACTAAAGATATCAAAGCTTAGGCAGACTGTACACAGATATAGATAATATGAGCAAAATAAAGGAGAAGAAAAAAAGAATATAAAGATCTTATCAAAAATCTCAGACAATAGAGATCTAGATATATCTTTACTTAGTACATAAAACTGCACCCAAGGTATATTCACTCCATTTGCAAAAAGAAAAAATGTATGTACATATAATATTGCTAAAAAATAAAACGAAGTTTCTCATATTTAAAACTAACACTTTCTCTGACTTTCAATATTTTTTTTTTTTGTTACTATTGTTTATTATCATTTATATACAGAGTTTTTTGTTTTGTTTATCAGTTTATCATCTTTGTTATTGTTTTATTTGGTAACATCTTTAAACATTTCCACGTAATATCTTTTGTCTATGTGCGCTTTCATCTCAAACATGTTATTATAATAATAAATTCTTATTTTAAACGATAATATTTTTTCTATGTAAGAGGGAAATGGACTACCTTCTTCTTCCAGGGATCGTGGCGTTCTTGAGGGATATCCCAGGCAAACAACACGAACAAACTTACATACTGACACCACCTCAACACAACTTCACTTAACTTCCATTCAATAACGCTTGCTATGAAATTGCACTTTCGGTTAATCGATTATCTTCAAATTTTGAAGTAATATTGTATTAATATGTGGAGGTGGTAAAACTATATATTATACTGTAGTGGTACTTTAAAGGAAAGCATGACGCTACTGTTTCCCGCCAAAAAATCAATTTTCCCAGGAAAATGTTTCAAATAAAAGTGATAGGTATTTGTGTAGATAGTATACGAAGTTAAAGAAAATCGTTGATGCCATTTTCGAGAAACTGCCATAAACCTGAAATAAACCTGAATAATAACGTCGCACTGAATGGATCCGGTTGATGAATTTTGCCCGAAATCTTTGTGCCGGATGCGGTGGTAGTACCTAAACGGAAAACCAGTATGAGATACTGCGTCTATTTGTTTTTCAAATACTCGCATACAGACCACTCGCTAAAAACATCTTTTTCGTAAACAGAGGGACCACGAAACATGTATGTTCGGTGAAAACTCAATTAGGAAAATCTGGCACGATCGAAATACTTCCTCTTACTAAGACTAAGAGAAAGTAAAAATTGACTATTACAAGTACCTAGTTAATAATTTTTGAGAATGAATTATTTTATGAAATCTTTCATCGAAAAGCTATCATTCAAAATGAATTTTGCTTTATAATTCAATTAGTGTTCTACATAAGTCCCTATCCTCACATACGCCAGCGAATCCTGGTCAACTGAGACCCTTTAATTGCAGATCGTAGGCGCTGTTAAGGTTTGAGAAATGAGATTTCTTAGCAAATGAGTAACAAAAGCCAGGAGCAATCAAATCCATAACGGCAGGATCTGTGCCGCACGTAATGCGGTTAAAAGACCGTAGATAAACTAGAACCGGTGGGGAAAAGAAGCGGGGAAAGCCCTGCACTTGGAAAGACAATCTTTGTAAAACGATTATAGAAAGAGTATAGGATCATGGAACGAACAGGACCAGAGATAGACATACTTGAAGCTTTAGTATATTATGGCCAGTGAGGTCATTCCTTTAATGGCAATTTAATTATGTCTGTACTGACCTATACAGATTATTGCTGGACGTTGTAAATATAATCTAAAAGATGGATACAATCTAAAAGAAAATGCAAGCTGCGGCTTGCCCAGGGCATGAAGGCACTTCCCGCCCACAAACACATTTATCTGCAATTAAACATCTATTCATTTTGACTAACACTTCGAGAGGGCTTTCCCCTAAACCGGACACAATAAGTAAGGATACAGTTGGATCAAGTGAAATTGGTAAACAAGTTCATTTTCTTTTTGTAAATGTATAAAACATTGAAGAAAAAAAAATCAATAATTCAATTTATTATGAGGGCAATAAAGCATAAAACAAAAAATAAAGAGCAAGGTTAGTGAATGTAGTAACTAGAGTGTACTTAAAATAAATACATGGGAAGTAATGAGCAACAGTTGTTTGTTACAAAAAAAAAAAAAAACTGGTCGTTAATAAAATTGAAGTAAGACAGTACATAAATATCGCAATTAATGTGCAGTAGTCATAGCAACAAATAGGAAATTATGGTAATGGTCGATATCAAACCCGGACTTTACATGATATTACTTCTAATAATAACTATTAAATAATTATAAATAAATATCTTTATTATGGTCAATTAAATTATATCTATCTATAATAATTAAAAAAAGAAAAAAGAAGGAGAAGAAAGGTTTACGATCCTTCAATGACGACTTTCTCTAATTGCGAATTATATTAACAATTATACCTAGGTGACGAAATTTTCTTCACTCTTCTAATTTTGACTGAACATTTAGTTCTCTTAATATTATGTAGATAGCAGGTTGACTTAAATGATAAATGTTGGTTTTTAGAATGCAATAGCTACCTGAATATGACTACAAATGTAGACTGTAAAAGTCGATCGCTCGATTGATCCAAACAAAAAAAAAAACAGCCTGTTTAATGTTAATTTATTCCTAACTCACAGGTTCCCCCAGGATCCCTTCTAAAATCAATTACTTTCCCTTACCCCTAAATAAGAGGAAGTATTGTAATCGTGTCAAATTTTTTCGATATCGAGTTTTCACCGGAAAGACACGTTTTGAGGTCTCCTGAATCCAAGAAAAGTGGGTTTTAAAAAATGGACTGTGTGTGTGGTGATTGAGTCTGTGTGGACATCATAATTCAAAAACAAAACATCGCAGAACGTTCAAACTGATATTCTATGCTTAAGGTATCAACATGGGATCCAACAGTAAGTTATCTGTCAAAATTCCTCAACCGGAAGTACCACTTCAACAAATCTTTTCAGAACAGTTTTATTCAAGTTTTGGCGATTTTCTTTAAACTTTGTCATAATCAACTATAAATTTGAAACATATACTATACGATTCAAAGTGGTGCAACTTATATTTGAAACATTTCTTCGGGAAAATTTCTTTTAAGGGCACTTTTGGGAGAGGGGTGGGATTAGGTTTTCCACTAAAGTGATATTTTAATTTATTACACAATTCTATCATCTATATAATAATAATTAGAATTAAATATTATGGTGTTGAAATTCTGAGTTTGAAGAAAATCAGTAGACTGAAAGTAGCGTTTTTCAGTATTTTTCTGCTATTTTCTCTAACGGCGATTTTCATTAAACTAATTATAGAACTACACATAAAGAACTACAACTTTTATTTGAAACATTTCTCTGGGTAAAGCCATTTAAGGGAACTTTTGTGGAAGAGTTAGGGTTATGTTTTTTTCTAAAGTACGATCTTAGTTGACCTCTAAGTACGACCTCGTACTATCTTAGTTGATTATACAATTTTATCGTCAAAACTATATTAATTATAAATATATAAATTATAAGTTGTCAAGATTCCGAGTTTGTAAAAAATAAGATAACCGGAAGTGAGTTTTTTATTGAATGTTTTTCTTTTGTTGTCCGCGATTTTTTTCATATTTCATTAATTTGGATCTACTACTTATGATAGTCGAGCTCTGTCAGTTCTGTTTGAAGATTAGTTAAGCTTAGTTCCGAGAAATTAGATAGGGAAGTTTTAGGAGGAGTTTAGGCTTTCCTAAAAAAAAAAAAAGTCATTTTATTAAATTAAGATTCTCCCACTCATATTTATCAGTTGCTATTCTGTAAAGAAAGAGAAAGTTGTGTGAGTGTCACACCAGATTTTTTTTTTGTTTTAATGAAATTTCCCATAACTTCTCCAAAACCTTTTGAAGGAGATAAATTTGTTTCATTAAAAGATAATTTAGATTGTTTAGTTTTACGAATGTTTTCTGCAAAAGAAATATATATATTTATAAAAGTGAAATTAAAGCAAGATAAAAGCAATTAGTATGATGTTGGGTTCATTAACTACCCAAACTGGCCTTGTTAAAAAGATTATAGAAGCATTTAACGAGAGAAGTGATTGCACACCCATTAAATACAAACAGTTAAAACAGAGAGAGAAATTGCTACAAGTTAAAACAGAGAGAGAAATTGCTACATCACCAAAGAGAGAAATGCTATTATCACTCTCTCTCTATATCTCTCTCTCTCTCTCTCACTCTCTCTCATAAGTACACATACTCAATCACTCACTCACTCGTACATATACTCACACAGTCTCTTATGTAAGTACCAGCGGGGAAAATTGTAAATCATGTGCAAAAATGCAACAAATAAGAACAAGATTTGTTGAAAATAGATGACGTGGAATTTAAAGATTTTTCTTCCACAAGTTAAAAACAAAACAAAAAAAACGCTCTAACATGGCCTGGATGTACTGGGAGGAATCATGAGCAATACTAGAAGATAGGTCTGGATTTTTTTAGGGAAAAAAAATGTAAAACAAAGAAAAAAGAAATTACAGTAAAAGATTAGCTAGCACAGAGTAATTAATTTACACAGACAGGTAGTTTATTCAAGTTCTCATAATGTCCACTCTCTCTACCTTCCCCTACTAGCCTGTAGTGATGGGGTAGGAAGGTAATGGAGGAAATTATCACGAGAAAGTATCTTCTAAAGAACTTTAGTTCAAAGACTTCACCGAGCTTCGTACGGACATGGGTTTTTATCTGAAATAGAATTCAACTGGGATGATCTTTAAGATTGTGAATGCTGTGTTTAGAGGGATTTTTATCAAACAGTTCTTAGTCCTTGACCTTTTTGCATAAACACTGGACACTATCATTTTATTCGAAGCATCTTAGGATATAGAGCTACCCGAACTTGGGACAGAATAGAATAAAGAAGGAGATAATGG
>JAAEAF010001054.1:0-19826 GCA_011037195.1 Triatoma infestans | reverse complement strand
TAGTCTATAAGAATAGGGATAAAATTTATTCGAATAAATATCGATTAGACAAATTCTGTAGCAATAATCAAGCAGAAGAACTCACAATCCTTAAGGCACTCGAGTGTTTCAAAGAGAACTGCATTCATTGCCAAGATTGCGTCAAGACAGCAGCAGTTATGACTGACAGTAGAATTGCAATTGATTCAATTAAAAATTACTACAATCATAGCAGGATCTGCGAGGAAGCAAGGAAAGAAATAAGTAGTTTGAAGGATACAGGGAAGGAAGTGATTCTGGCATGGGTTAAAGCCACTTAGGCCTGGAAGGCAATGAGGAAGCTGATCTGCAATGAACAAAGGAGACTGCTAAGGATAATGATCTACCTATTTTTTATTCCCGGTATCCTAAATCCGAAATCGCTCATATCTTGCTTGAAAAAAGTGTAGCAGAATGGGATCAACAATTGCAGAGTACTCTTAATGGAGCAGAAACAAAACCATGTTTTAGGATATAAAAATAAATACACAGAGTTATATAATACATCAGGTCTTTTTAATTACACTTCTTTAATTGTCAACCATACCTCCACTTACTGCTATCAAAACCTCCTCCAATGGAATACATAATTGATACTCTAGCATACATAATCGATATTCTCTCATTCATATAACAGAAAGGGGACGAGTTAGTTTTCTTTTTCGTTCATTTCCCTTTTCCTCAGACAAGTGACACTCGGTTTTCATTTTTTTTTAGTAATTTCTTTTTTTATTATTCTTTCTCTTTTCTTTTGTATATATTTATAGTTATAAGTGTTAATTTCTTTTGTTGGTTATAGAAGAAGATAGTTTTTTTTTTTACTTTTTTTCCCCCTCTGTACACATAACTGTAAGTAATTTGTTTTTGATGTTTTTTTCTTTTTCTTTTCTTTGTAAGGTGTATTTGTAAATTTTCTTTTTGCTTATTTGAAAATACAGAGGTGGAAACTGTTTTGTTAAGCCAATCCAAGCCAGTTTGTTTGTCCTCTATCCCTCAAAGGTAAGTGTAAGTTTTAGATAGTCAACTGGCACGAGAGCAGTGGCGTATGGAGCTTGATAGCTATAGAGGTTGATCTCTCGTAGGACGTCGGTTCAATCCCAACGAGACCCATTCCTTTATTTTTTCCACCTTTTATTTTTCTTCTGTTTCGCTCGCCTATTTTTTTCCTCTTTTTTCTTCTTTTCTTTCTCCTTATTTATTTGCTTATTTTTTTTATTATTAATTACTAGCAATTATTATTAATTTTAATACCATTATTAGTAGTGGCCCTGATTACTCATTCGTAACTCCATCCTTAAAATTCCTGTTTTTTTAAATTTTTAATACTATTATTTTCCCGAACTATTATTATTGTTATTATCCTCCTATTCCGTTTATCACTGCCATAATTTCCCCGTCCTTTTTTTCCTTCCTCTCTCCCTCCAACTCCCTACAGCAAAGGACCCCCCCCCGTCTTCACTGAGCTAATCGGAACGGCACCACCCTATAACCAGAAGGCTGTAACAATTGGAGAAACACTTTAATCACACGTATGTGATGATAAAAAGCCTCTTTCAAGACAAATTAATGAACTCAGGTTTCGGTTCTAGAATCTCTAATTATTATTTTAATGATAATAATCCATTGTTGTTGTGGTTCGTTCCGCAGAGCTGGAAAGCATCAGAGATATTTTCTGTGATAGCCTGCTTCTTTTTGTGGTCATCAGCTGGTTTCGGGCGTTCGCCGATCATCAGGATGTTTTTGTCAAACAGTGTAATAATGTACACTTACGCAAGAAATACAGTCGATACACTGTATTTGTATCAACACTGTATACAGTGTATCAACTGTATTTGCTGTGTGAACTCTACGTCATTACACTCTTTGACAAGAAAATCCTGATGATGGGCGAACGCCCGAAACTTCGATGACCACAAAAAGAAGCAGGCTATCACGGAAAATATCCCTGATGATAATAATCCAATTCATCTATCAAAGTGGTGTACAAAATTTGGAGATGTGCTAATATAAATTACAGAATGATGAATGAGTTGCAATGCACCTGCAACTTGTGCCATGGAGAGGAACTGGAAGATTGTTCCATTGCGTGGCCGAATGTTGTTCACGTAAAGATATAAGAAAGAAATATTTAAGCCATCAATGTTTAACCTATGAACAATTTATACCATTTCTAAATGGAAAAGATTGGGGAAGTTTATCAAATAGTGCTGAAGTTGCATAAACTAAAAGAGACAGAAAATGTTGGAAAATAACCAAATTTTATTAGTGACCAAATAAAATTGTAATGAGCTAGTAGTAATATTTAGCCCGGTCTGCATCACTTTTTTTCGAGCCGAGCTATCATCCAAGGCGGCGGCCGGTCAGACGCCCAATGGTTGTGGTTAGGTACGGGGTTATTCAATCCGACGACCCCTCTATGTGAGTTTAACACTGAGGACTTTAATATATTTTTGAGCCACGAGATGACATACAAGACGTCGGGCCAATATTTAGCTTAAATAACACTTTTATGATATTATTTTGTGACATCCAAGACAACTGTTTTTTGCGCTAATATTATAGCTTATGTGTTTATGATCTTTTGTATTTAATACTATGAAACATTAGGGTGAAAGAAAAAAAAGACATATTTTGTTTTAAAGTATATATTTCAGGTAATAACAGTATGGGCTTGCCTTTTTATGCATCGTACAAGGACAATCTCTCACTGTATTAAAAAATCTAAAACAAGATTACAACAAAACACATTTTATTGTATCGTTCTTAATATAAACAAAACCATTAAAAGCTAACACTTCTCTACTGACACAGTTATAATTATTACATTGAGTATTGAATCTAACCTGGTAATGGAAAAAATCCAATTTAAATTTATTAATGTTTGCCCAAGCGGCCAATCTATACACATATTGTAGTGAACAAATAAACTTGGTATTATTATGAAAATGACATTTATAATGAATTACATCAGGCAATGTTCTAATGAGTGGACACCCAAAATCACGTAAATCATATACAGGTTTATTCAATTTCTTTTCTAGAAATAAACATTTTTCCAATCCTTTTGAAAACAAATAATTACAACCTAAAGTGCAGCTCTGTAAAATGTCCAACTGCTTGTAAACTAAATCACCATGATCATGTGCAATTCCATGATGATTGTTCATTAACCATCTGTTTGCAGCACCGGATAAGTTGCCAGCATTGTTGGGCAATTTAAACATCCAACATCCCAAGATGTATAAGTTTGTGTCAGCGATGGTCGTTTCACGAACAATAAACGTATCTTCATCATCAAAACTTTTCCTTTTTTGATATCCTTGTAAATTAATTATTAGAGGATGCATGATGGTGGGGAAGGAGGCACACATACAGTGTATGAATGTGAACTAAACTTTATTAGTATTTTTCCCCTATTTATATATGTACTAAACCCCCTGTAGTATGGTTTACTACGCGCATGCGCATGTGATGGGGGTAGGTTGGTGATGAAATTGAAGAAACAGCGCCTAGTTTCACCTGTTTTAAATAATGATTCAAAATTGGAAAAAAGAAGTTTATTTAGACATAGTGCACTTTTTCCCAACATCATTCGTTGTTTAATATGTGAGTAGTTATAATTGGGGCGTTCTAGGTCAGTTTTTTTTTGAGCCCCAGGCACTTATGAATTTACGCCCGAAGGCAGGGGTCTGGCGCGCGGCTACAAAATTACGATGAGACCCCCATCTGATTTTTAACCAGGGAAAAAAAATATTTTTGAGCCGGGAGATGGCATGCGAGACATGCGGCTACGTTTTGAAAAATCTAGCTTGAAAACAGTCTAAGGTAAAAAAAATATTTGTTAGCCGCGAGAAGGGCATGCATGACCTGCGGCTATGTTTTCTAATATTTAGCTTGAAAATATAAGGTCAAAATTTGTCAGGGAAAAAAAATTTTTTTTGAGCTGGGAGATGGCATGCGAGACATGCGGCTACGTTTTGAAAAATCTAGCTTGAAAATAGTCTAAGGCAAAAAAAATATTTGTTAGCCGCGAGATGGGCATGCATGACCTGCGGCTATGTTTTATAATATTTAGCTAGAAACATTCTAAGGACTGTAATATTGTTTTTGAGCCGGGAGATGACATACACGACATGCGGCTAAGTTGTGTAATATTTAGCTTGAAACATTCTAAGGACTTTAATAATGTTTTTGAGCCGTGAGATGTCATCCAAGTCGAGGGCTACTATTTTATAATATTTACCTACAAACATTAAATAAATTATCATCCAATACGACGAGCAAATACTTTGTTTTTTTTATGTATTGTTAGAAACATTCTAAGGACTGTAATATTGTTTTTGAGCCTGGAGATGACATACAGGACATGCGGCTAAGTTGTATAAAATTTAGCTTGAAACATTTTAAGGACTTTAATATTGTTTTTGAGCCGCGAGTTGGCTTCCAAGTCGCGGGCAAACATTTTATAGTATCTAGCTAAAGACTAATATTTTTTGATATTCAATACTTTGTGTATTTTTATGTATTTAATTCTGTTGTAATAAGGTAGTCATAATAAAACAATTATTTCAAAAAGAAAACTTGTTTATTTTATGTTTATCTTACAAATCAGTTCTATATAAATTATTTATTATGTTTTGTTTTTATAATTACATCAAGAAAATTACAATGGTAAATTTCATCCAAGTCTCTAATTATATTATAATATGAGTGACCGATAAGGCTACATATGCAAGTATCAGGTCCTACTTTACACTTTGGGTTTGACCAAACACAACCTATATAATGGAAAGGTTTATGCTTGCTTTTTCTAATATATTCTTTAGAATAATTTTCCAATTCTTTCATACGATTGTGTATTCTCATGAACTTAAGTGCATCGTCACCATCTTTTCCTAAGGTAATTTTGGAGAAATCTTGTAGAAATTGATGGTAGAAAGGGTGTGATGTAACATAAGTCCACTCCTCCATTTCTTTTATATTGTAACAGCTTGCTAATACAAACACAACTAATCTCTTGTTGGATGTGTTGCATTAGTTTTGTGTTAAAGTATATATTTCATATAATAACAGTATGGGCTTTCCTTTTTATGCAATGTACAAGGACAATCTGTTACCATATTTAAATCTAATACAAGATTACAATACACACATGTTATTGTATCTTTCTTAATATAAACAAATCCATTAAAAGCTAACACATCTCTACTTACACAGTTGTAATTATTACATCTAGTAAAAGTATTTAATCTAGCTTGAGAGTTGAAAAGATCTAATTTAAATTTGTTAATGTTTGCCCAAGAGGCCAATCTATACACATATTGTAGTGAACAAATAAACTTAGTATTATTATGAAAATTACACTTTGGATTTACTGTGGGCAATGTTTTTATTGGTGGACACCCTAAATCTTGTAAATCATATACAGGTTTATTCAGTTTCTTTTCTAAAAATAAACACTTTTCCAATCCTTTAGAAAACAAATACGTACAACTTAAAGTGTACCTCTGTAAAATGGGGTCCAACTGTTCGTAATCTAAATCACCATCATCTTTTGCAATTCCATGATGATTGTTCATTAACCATCGGTTAGGAGCGAGCACTGGATAAGTTGTTAGCATTGTCTGGCAATTTAAACATCCAACATCCGAAGATGCTTAAGTTTGTGTCAGCAATGGCCATCTCACGAACAATAAACGTATCATCATCATCAAAACTTTTCCTTTTTTGATATCCCTGCAAGTCAATTATTAGAGGATGCATGATGATGATAGTTGGACACACATACAGTGTATGAATGTGAACTAAATCCTATTAGTATGTTTCCTTGCATTTATATATATATATATACACCCCCTCTAGAAATATGGTTTAGTACGTGCATGCGCATGTGATAATGAAATTGAAGAAACAGCGTCTAGTTTTACCCGTTCTAAATAATGATTCAAACCTGGAAAAAAGAAGTTTATTTAGACATAGTGCACTTTTCCCCAACATCATTCGTTGTTTAATATGTGGACCAAGTAATTGTGGCAAAACCAATTTGTTATTAACCTTACTTATTCAAGAGAATGGCTTACGTTTTAAAAATTTATACATTTATAGTAAATCACTAAATCAACCAAAATATGAATATTTAAGTCAAGTGATGAAACATGTTCCCAAAATTGGTTATTATAGATATAGTGATATGGATGATATAATTAGTCCACAAGATGTTAAACCTAATTCTGTAATAGTGTTTGATGATTGTGGTTTATATAGTCAAAATGTGATTAGTGAATTCTTCACCAGAGGTAGACATCAAAATGTGGATACATTCTACCTAATACAAACCTATGCATCCGCCAAGAAACATATGCTGCGCGATAATACAAATGTAATCATCGCCTTTAAAATGGATGATTTAAACTTGAAACACATTTATGATGATCATGTTAACGTGGATATGAGTTGAAACAAATTTAGAGAGCTATGCAGTCTGTGTTGGGATGATAAATATGGGTTTTAGTGATTGATAAGGATAAACCGTTATATAATGGAAGATATCCATTTTTGGGCCTATTCGTGATGGAGAAATATGGAGACAAAGATCAAACATGAATTAGCCCAGCTTTACAAAGATATAGATGTCGTTCGGCATATAAAGATCAGCAGGCTCAGGTGGGCGGGCCATGTTGCCAGGATGTCTGAAAAGGAGATCCCAAAAAAGGTGTTGGACGACGGGATCTACCACAAACGTAGGAAGGGCAGACCCAAGGTCAGATGGAGTGATAATATAACGAATGATGCTAGGTCCCTTCTGGGTGTGACAGATTGGAGATCGGCGGCGCAAGATAGAGACAGATGGCGGACTATGTTGGAGGAGGCCAAGACCCAGTAATGGGTTGTAGCGCCATGTAGGAAGGAGGAAGGAAATTCTGTTATTATCAAACGCTCATAGAAGACATTATAGTGAAGAGAAACCAATTAATGCTAATCGAGGGATAAAATATAATTTAATCATATCAAAATTGTTCCCATTCTCAGTAACACCTAGCAAAAAAGGCTATGGATTCATGAAAAATGATGATGTAGTCTACGAATACTACAACGATCCTAATGAATTGGTGGACAGATTAAAATTATGTCTAGCCTCGGAACAAAGTGGAAATAACAGTTTAGGAAATGAAATAATTTCAATTATAAGTGAGCTGAAGGAAGATGGTTACATCAGTTAAGTGGAACAGTGCAAATAGAGGACATGTCCATCGATAAATTTGGAAGATCTTCAGAAATACATCATCATCAAGATTTGTATGATATTTATAATATTGACAATGATATATATGTAGACTTCAAACATAAAACAATAACAGGAGTTAATACGCCTAAAAAAGGATTAGACGTTGTGAATAAAGAATATTTGGAAAAGTTTATTCTTAAAGAAGATATCGTCACTAAATCATATCTTCAAGAATACATCAACGATTATGACAGTAAAAGAGTGGAAAATGTAAGGAACCTTTTGCATCAGATATTTGCTATGATTAGAAATAGAATAAGTGAATGGCCTGAACATATGAATGTGACAATACAAATGCTTAGAGACCTTCTTCAGTATCCATGAAAACATGTCTACGATAAAAAAGGAAATAGTTGATGAGTTAATGGCACTTGCTAGAATTCGATTTAAAAGGAAAAAACTGTACTAAAAGGAATTGATGACTTATGGCAAATCGATTTACTACATGTTAAGCAGTATGCAAAGTATAATAAAACAATACTTTCATTTTAACTGTAATTGATTGTTTTTCCAAATATGCTTGGGCTGTACCAGTGAAGACAAAAAATGCTAATGATGTTACCAATGCTATGAACAAGATATTCCAACAATCTGGAAGAGTGCCTAAAAATATTCAATCCGATCGGGGTTTAGAATTTTATAATTCCAAATTTCAACAGCATATTAAGTAAACATAAATCATTATAGTACTTATTCATCTATAAAAGCATCAATAGTGGAACGATTCAATAGATCATTACTTGGTAGAATTTATAAACAGTTTCATTACAATGGTTCGTATAAATATTTAAATATATTACCAACAATTGTCGATGAATACAATAATACAATTCACTCTGCAATTAAAATGAAACCAGTTGAAGTTAATAAAGGAAATGAAAAAAGTATATTGAAAAATATTTTATTAAAACAAAAGAGCAGCAGCAGCAAGAAAACCCTAAATGTTGGCACAGCTGTTAGGATATCGAAGATTAAAAATGTATTTGCCAAAGGTTATACGGCTAATTGGTCTACGGAAATTTTTTACATTTATACTGTGCATAATACAGAATCAACTACTTACACTTTACAAGATGAAAATAACCAAATTATTCAAGGTAAATGGTATCGTGAAGAATTATCTCCTGTCAAACATGACAAAGTCTATTTAATTGAAAATATACTGCAAAGAAAACATGATAAAGTGTTGGTAAAGTATTTAGGAATGAACAGTAAAGGATGGATCAAAAAACAAGACTTGGTATAGTGAAAAAAAAACAAATCAATGAAAATGTTCTCGACCAGTCAATGTTGCAATATGTCTATAGATTTTCGGGTATTGGTCAATGAAAAAATTTTTTAGTTAAAGGTAAACGTTTCCATTATATTTCATAATCTTCCTCAGTACCTGTATACAACAACAAAATCAACAAAAAATAAATATAAAAAATTTTTTTACATGAAAATAAAAACTGAAAAATAGAAATACTAAGTGTGTTACGATAACCTACCAAAACTAAGATGTTTTCATCAAATGTTATTATTGCATTTTTATAATTATATAAATTATATTCTATTATTTTAATATTAAGTAATCTATTAAAAAATTAAAATTATAAAAATTATAAAAGAACTAAAAAAATCAAACTCTGCTGACTAAAAATATTGCACAAAGGTTAGTGTGATGACAAATAGTAGAATGACAATATAATTCTATCCAGGGTAGGTAACAATAAAGGTTTTCTGTGGCATGTGCTTCCCTGAACTGGCCACCAGATGCTACAGTAACAAAACATTATGTTTGGTTTATTAAATTGTAGTAAGCTATATTTAATCCTGCTACATCCGTTTTTTGTTACAAGATTTTTCCTCTCGAGCAATGTATACCATTTCTTTAAAAAGCCTTTTTTTGTGCCCAACTTCAAAATCCAAGATCCCTACGTCAGCGAAGTCAAAAACATGGTTCTTTTCTAAAACATGTTGGGATAATGCTGTATTTTCTTTTTTGTTGGTTATATCATATTTATGCTGATATATCCGTTTTTCTAAATATTGCGATGTTTCCCCAATATACTTTTCATCACAATCATTACACTTAACCATATAAATCAAATTGCTGCGTTTGTTAATTGGTATTTTACTTTTAAGTTTTGAATATATTTTCTTGTATATGGTGTTTTTACACTTGTGGGCCAATTTTATATTGGTGTTTTTGAAAATATTGCTGATTTTTTCCGATAAACCATTAACATATGTTAATGACCTATAGATATAAGGGAATTGAGAATCCGTATTATCATTATTCCTATTACAAATATTTTGTCCATTTTTGATAGGAGATAGATTTAATATTCTATTGATAATATGGTTTGGAAAAGCATTTTTCCTTAGAATGTTTTTAATGCGGCGCTTGTTTTGTTTGTGAAACTGAGGATCACTCAGTTCCAATGCTCTATTTTTAAGGGCTATGGCTGCATTTATTTTGCATTTAAAAGGATGTTGTGAATTGTAATTTAAATAACGATCTGATTTTTGCGGTTTTCGCCACCAATCTATTGACATAGTCCCGTCAGCGTTCCTATGTATTAATAGATCTAAGTATGGAATCTGGTTGTTTTCTTCAACTTCAATGGTAAATTGTAGTTTTTTATTAATATTGTTAAAAAGTGCTAATATATGATGTGCAACATTTGCTGGGACAGCCATTAGAAGATCATCCACATATTTGTATATAAATGGAATATTGTGAGGGCATTCTTCGAGTATTTCATCAATTACATCGTCCAATACCAAATCAGCTAAAATAGGAGCAATAGGGCTTCCCATGGCAATACCTTCTTTAATTGTATAAAATTTGTTATCAAACTCTAGATAACCTTTAAAACAACATAATGCTAATAACTCTAAAAATTCATCTAGAGTTAATTCGCAATGATGTCGTATGATTTCCCATCTACTTCTTACAGCTTTTGTGATTAGCACTTGTGGTAAGCACGTAAACAAAGATTTAGCGTCTAAGCTGATGAGGATATATGAAGGAGGAATAGAAATTGATTTGATTTTGTTCTTGAGGGTAAAAGAATTTTTTACGTTATATTTTTCTGAACTTACATTATTCAATATATTTGTCAAAAATTTGGCAGTTTCATAGGTCGGGCTGTTTATAAAGCTAACAACAGGCCTAATTGGGTTTCCTAACTTGTGTGTTTTTACCATACCGTAAAGTTGTGGAGGAGTACTGTTATATTTTGTGATACGAAATTTGGTCTTATCATCTATTTTTTTGTTTTTGTACAACCTTTGAATCATCTGGTTGTTTTCTCTTTGTATGCTTGTAGTTGGATCTCTTTTGCATAGCCTATATGTTTCATTATCACTGAGTAACGAATTAATTTTATCAAGATAATCCTGATGGTACATTGCCACAGTGTGGTTTGTTTTGTCAGATTTCAAAATAATGATCTCTGGATGGTTGTTAAGGAATTTTTTTGTTACACGAATAGTTTTGTGAATTCTATAATCAGACTTTTTCTTATGTTTCAATGTATTATTGAAATTAGTGATCGTATTAATACATTTAGCTCTAAGTAAATTACGACTATTTTCATTTTCCACGTTTGTCACAATATCCTCTACATCGGATATGATTTGTATTAGGGGAAAATCTTTTTGGGTATACGGAACGTTAAACTTATGGCCCATAGTAAATGAGTTTATAATATCTTCTGGAAACTTAGTATTGGTCAGATTAATAAACCAATCATTATTGACGTTTTTTATATTATCTATCTGTTTTTTAAATTTATTGCAATGACGAGACTTTATAACTGAAAAATTTAAATCATAGGTAGAATTTTGTTTTCTTAGGAAAGCTGTATAAATATTATCAGGTACTAATGTGGTAAGAACGGATTGTAATTCTAACAGCGAATTGTTAAGCTTATTTAGTTCCCATATACACATTTTAATTTCCAAATTTAGAATATTTCGCTTAAACTTTTCTACCATATTTTTGGCAACGCCAACAAAAGGATGTGCACCATACAACATACTATTTAGGCATTTAAAATAATTCTGAATATGTGTCGGGTATACATTACTCACCCTACACCTAAGGAGGAAAATCCGTTGGTTTTTCTTTGCTGCGATCTTCTTTGAAATATTTATTATGTTCTTCATACATTTAACCGCTTCAATACTATGGCCCTGTTTTATGGTGTGAAAAAAACTCCGATTGTTTTCGTTTTGTTGTTGTGTTTCTTCCATATTCTATTAGTAAACCCACAGTTTTTTAAATCAATGAAAATGTTCTCGACCAGTCAATGTTGCAATATGTCTATAGATTTTCGGGTATTGGTCAATGAAAAAATTTTTTAGTTAAAGGTAAACGTTTCGATTATATTTCATAATCTTCCTCAGTACCTGTATACAACAACAAAATCAAAAATAAATATATAAAAAATTTTTTTTTTACATGAAAATAAAAACTGAAAAATAGAAATACTAAGTGTGTTACGATAACCTACCAAAACTAAGATGTTTTCATCAAATGTTATTATTGCATTTTTATAATTATATAAATTATATTCTATTATTTTAATATTAAGTAATCTATTAAAAAATTAAAATTATAAAAATGATAAAAGAACTAAAAAAATCAAACTCTGCTGACTAAAAATATTGCACAAAGGTTAGTGTGATGACAAATAGTAGAATGACAATATAATATAATACTATTATATTTTCATGTAAAAAATTTTTTTATATTTATTTTTTGTTGATTTTGTTGTTGTATACAGGTACTGAGGAAGATTATGAAATATAATCGAAACGTTTACCTTTAACTAAAAAACTTTTTCATTGACCAATACCCGAAAATCTATAGACATATGAAAAAAAAACATTTATTGTTGTATTTCATGTAATACATTACTATGTTTGTTAATATCTATATCAACACAATTATCATTTTCAGTATTATGTACTTCATCTGTAAAATACATAGTATTTTCCAATGTTATTATTAGCATTAAGTTATGTAAATAATTGTTAATTATCCAAGCATTATGTATAATTGACATTATTTGGTTTTTATTTAAATATATTTCTTTAATTATCACATCTGTGTTGTTGTTGTTATTGTTTCCTTAAGTGTTAACACTTTTCCCTTTTTATGCGTAAGATACATGGAGAGGGTGCTGTCTTCCATAAGCATCGTCACATCTGCATTTATATTTTTCGTCCTCCCAAAATATGAAACGATCTCACCAAATTTCTGCTGTAGATGATGCCAATGAACGAGTGTTAAATTGATTCCAATACGTCTCTTTACTATTTGCACCACAACGTTATAATTATCACCATTATGTTTTGTTAGCCCCACTAACAATTTGAAACTTCTTTTAAACTGTAAAAGAGATGTGGAATAATGAAGAGCGCCACTCATGTTTATTGTATAATGTTTTCAATCAGACTGATTAAAAAAATGATTTGGTGATCAACTAGTTAGTAAGATACCGCCAGTGGCGGAGTGAGGGATAGTTGGTCCAAATTCAATCTACAATTAGATGCTGAAATGCTGACAAATGTCAGTATGGCTAGAGTAGTTGGAAGAGGTGTTATCGACTCTGCAATCAATAACTTCCTTTTGAATTACATCTCCCTGGTTATAGATTTTGCGGCCCTGGAACTAAATTACAACAAAGAATAAATCAAAGTGGTATAAATCCATTAGATGATGCTTGTAAAGCTCATGATATTGCATATTCACAAAATTTAGAAGCAAGACATAAAGCCGATCAAATATTGGAACAAGAAGCTTGGAAAAGACTCCTAGCTAAAAATTCTTCGCTCGCAGAGAAAACCAGTGCATTGTTGGTGGGAAATATAATGAAAGCTAAAGTTAAATATGGAGCTGGCAAAAAGCGACATCGTCCTTCATTTAATCAATTATTAAAAGTAGCAGCAGTTGGAAAAAAGAATAATAGCGGTGATGTGTTGAAATCGGTTAAATGTGCTTTGAAAAAAGCTAAAGATTACCTGAAAACAAAACCAAATAATATTAAAGCACCAAGAGTTATTCCATTGAGGAAGAAACCATGGGTAGGAGGCATACTACCGCTAATTCCAAGCAGGCCTGTCGGTGTTAGGTTCATTGGCTGGAGGTGCAGCAACCATAGTGAGAACAGTGAAAGACATAGATCAAACGAAAAACACTCTTCAAGAACAAAAAAGACACAATATGGTTATGGAAGGACAGAAGGTTGGGCAAGGACTCTACCTGAAACCGTATGGAAAAGGTTTAGGCCTTTATCTAAAACCTTACAAAAGAAATTAAATCTACCCAATCGTGCACTTACAAATTATGATATAACTAAGGTTGCCAACAAATATTTACCACATTTCCGAGGCGTATTCATGAGAGATAATCTACCATCACGTCCTAGAACTCAAGAACAAGGTATGATCAATTTGGATTCTTCAAAGAATACTGGTACACATTGGACAGCATATTCTAAAAAGGGAAATAAAGTGTTCTATTTTGATAGTTTTGGTAATTTAAAACCGCCTAAAGAATTGTTAAAGTATTTAAAACAGTGTGACATCTATTATAATAGAGAACGCTATCAAAAGCGAAACCCTTGGAACTGTGGACATTTATCTTTACAGTTTTTGATGAGAGAGCAAGCGGCAAACAATGTCTAGCTATTCTTTTCTTCTATCTGGTGTTGATTCTGTATTGCATGCATCCATATTTCCACCATTGGAATTGGCTGCAAATAGAAATTACAGTGTTGGACTATTACGATTAGAAACGTACAATTCAATACCAAATGTGGAGGCTGGAGTGAACAATAAATTCCATTTCAATTTCAATAATAAATCATATGTAATAGAAATACCAACTGGTACGTATGAAATTGGTGCTATTGAAAGATATCTTAGATCGCTGTTGTCGAACAAAAATAAGTCGCTTGTGTTGCATTTAACGCCAAATCACAATACGTTAAAGACTGCTTAAAACAACATTTGAAGTGGACCACTATTGGGGTTCAATAAAGTGATTTTACCACCGAACAAAACACACATCTCCAACAATATTATAGATATAAATCCGGTGAATGCGATCAGTGTTGAGTGTAACATTGTAAGTGGATCATATAATAATGGAAACCCAAGTCACAGTTTACACACATTTTCACCATTAGTGGCAGCAGGTTATAAAATAGTGGAAACTCCATCACCAGTTATTTACCTACCCATTAATACAAATTATATCGACAATATCAGTGTAAGATTGGTAGATCAAGCCGGACGTTTGATATCCTTCAGAAAGGAAAGAATTACAATTTGTCTACATATAAAGGAAGGATAATGGGTATTGATTTTAACAACATTTTTTCTTCTTCTTCTTCTTTGGGAAATATACTCAAAGCAAAAGAAGGAAAAAGTAACATCAGTGCTAAAGCAGAAAGTGAACAACAACGACGTCGACCTTTATCAATAAGCAACGTCAAGTTTTTAAAATCGATAGGATACAAAGTGCACAGATATGGATCACATATTAAACATTAATCAAGAGGTTACTTTCAACGACAATATTGAAAGCTATGAATATCATTCGTACACGCCATTTAATACATCAGACCTATCAAATAATGATGAAATTCGCATCACCATGTTCCAAACTGATGTGTACACATTACCAAGTGAAAGTTATCTGTTCATCGAAAGCAAGTTGGAGAAAGGCGCAGCTGAAAATGCTACTTATGCCAAACTAATAAACAATGCTTTTGCATTTCTATTTGATGAAATTAGATTTGAAATTAATTCAGTGGAAGTTGATAGTGTTAGAAATGTTGGTATTGCTAGCACATTGAAAATATATGCATGCTTATGCCCCTCTCAAATTAGAGCTTTGGAAAATGCTGGAATTGTTGACCCAAATGAGGCTAACACATCAACTATAGTTAATGAGACCAGCATTTCAACGTTTGTCTACCACTCAGATATCTATTAAATTTCTTTGAAGATTATAAGAAAATATTGGTAAATGTGTAATAAGAATTAATATTAAAAGATCTAGTGATTTGGATGCTCTTATTGGTGATGCACAAACGGCTAAGGATTGTACTATTACATTGGAGAAAGTTGTTTGGAATATTCCACATATTAAGCTATCAGACCAGGCGAAACTACATATTTATAAGATTATCGAGAGTGGTAAGCCGATACCGCTAGCTTTTAGATCCTTAGAATTACATGAATATCCGAATTTACCTAAAACTAATAAAAATCACTTGGCATGTGAAAACATCAAATCAATTAAACAAACCAAGATATGTGATTTTAGCCTTTCAAACCGACAGGAAAGATAATATGGCACAGAACAAATCTATTTTTGATCCTGCTGATCTACGAAACGTTAAGCTTTATTTAAACGATTACAAGTATCCGTACAACGATATGCATTTGAATTTCGAAGAGGGTAAAATTTCACCATTATTTGAAGAATATGTTAGATTTTGTCAAGAATACTATGGAATGACAAGAATCGAGTCGTTATTTGACAGAAAAGGATTTGCTCAAACACCCTTTGTGGTAATTAATTGTGCAAGACAGCCGGATAGGTTAAATACATCTGTAGTTGACATTCACATACACATTGAAACTAATAGACCAATTCCACAAAAAACAAATGCTTTTTGTTTAATAATTCATGATACGCTTATGGAATATACACCATTGAATGGTTTAGTACGTAGATATTATTAAAATGTGTATGAAATACGTTATTAAAATAGTTGGAAAGTAATGTATAAGAATATAAGAATGTTTAAATTAGAATTGGTTTTTGCTATATTAACATATTATTTTCATAAGTAGAGTAAAAAAGATGATTCCAGGACAAAATATGCGGCGTTTTTCCTATGTGTGCGGCGTTTTTTCCTATGCGGCGTGGCGTAGAGTACTCTTGTCTTTTTGTGTGGCGCATGTGGAGCATGTGGCGTAGTATTGTGCGGTGTCTATGCGGCGTGGAGTACGCTGTTCTGTGACGTCACAGCTCACTATTTTTTTTCCTAGTTATTTTATTGCCTGCCTGGACATGCTTTTTTTTTTTTTTTCACCGGGCAATTTCACTGCGGTAGAGTACGCTTGTCTTTTCTGTGACGTCACAGCTCTAATTTTCACTATTTTCGGACCTGATTTTTTTTCATTTTTTTTTTGTGAATGCTTCCTTACTAACCCAAATTTTATTTTCATTTTTTTTTGGTTTACGGGTATTTTATACCACGCCAGTGACCTTCATTCTGATGTAATGGTATTTTTACTTAACATTGCATTCACAATCAAATTGAAAAAAATTCATATTAATATAATAATAATAATAAAAATCATCACCATTATAAAATAATTTTATTTTCTATAATTAAAAAATACCTTGCCAGAAATTATTTTTAAACTTTTTTTAGTGTTGTGAATTTTTTTTTATTATTTTGTATTTTTTTTTAGTCAACTTAGATAATTATTAAAAGTTATACATTTATTTACATTAACTTTTTTGTGAATGCTTCCTTACTAACCCACCAATACATTTTATTTTTGGTTTACGGGTATTTTATACACGCCAGTGATCTTCATTCTGATGTAATGGTATTTTTACTTAACATTGCATTCACAATCAAATTGAAAAAATTGCATATTAATATAATAAAAATAAAAAAACTTCTTCACCATTATAAAATAATTTTATTTTTTTTCTGGTTTACAGGTATTATTATCAAAACAAAAAGATCTTTCTAATTATAAAATATTTTATTTATTTATTTTTTTTTATGAAATAAAAAAAATTTAATTTTATAAGAGAATATAAAATAAAAAAAACTTTTCAATAACATACATTCATTTAATTTTTTGAACAGTGCCTATAGCATATGTGGGAATGCCATCCTCGGCAATTATTCTTTTATCGTCATACGGTGAGAGTGCTATCTTATTTATTTTTACTGAGCTAACTTCATGATGGGAAGAGCGGATCTGATACATTAGTGTTCTGAATTCTTTTTTTATTTTTTAGACAACTTAAATAATCATTAAAGGTTATATATTTATTTACAATCGCAGTCTGCACACCTTTGGCTTTTTTTACGGTCTTATCACTAATTTTTATAGAATACATTTTTGCTCTGAGACCTACAAATTCCTCAATAATTTTGCTATTTGCTTCAAGTAGTAGAAAGTTGTACGTTCTGGGCCACTTTTCAAAAACTAAGTCCAAATCATTTAATATGGTTGTACGTTCTGGGTCACTTTTCAAAATCTAAGTCCAAATCATTTCATATGGTTGTACGTTCTGGGCCACTTTTCAAAAACTAAGTCCAACAGTTAGGTTCATTTATAAACACTTCAAAAATTTTAGTATCATTGCGCTAGTAGTATAGTGCTCGACCTTGCACACTTAGAAAATTTTTAGTTATACGCCAACCGCCAGAGATTAAGTCCAACAGATGCATTTAAACACTTGTAAAAATTTTAGTAGCGGTGCGCTGGTTGTGGTCGACCTTGTACACTTATAAAATTTTTACTCTCCGAGGAGGCTAAATCCACACGGCCTCTGATAATATGTCAACATTGATATAACATTAGTATAATACTAATATTTTATATTAGTATAATATACACTTCAGAGGGCTAAACTGATGATTTTGTTCTAAACTGAAAACTTATGATTTTTATGGTTTTTAGGATAATAATATTAAAACAGATTACAATATTACATCGAAGGAAATTTAAAACAATTTTTAAACATTTATTAAATGATTAATTTTTTTAAATATTTTATGAATAGTTTTTAAAAAAAAAAAAAGTTTATTTATTTTTAAATTGGGATCGTAGAATCCTTAAATTAGAATAATAGATGTGGTTTGTCCAAAATATTGATTAATGATAGCCATCTTCCTAAAAGGAAAATAAATTAGAAATGATTCATTGTAAGAATGTTTTTATAAAAAAAAGAATAAAGTTGTTAATATTTCAAGTTCAAAGGCCCGGATGTCTGGGAGTACTTACATGCAAGTGCAAGTTAGTTTTCGTTTTGTCTTTTTTTTTAAATTCCCCGACTGTCTGGAACCACATGCATGTAAGTGCAAGTTAATGAATACTTTTTTTAAAAAAGTACGCCAAGATGCATTATTTTAGAGGTCAAATGTCTGCAACATCCTTTTACATAGCAGTATATATACGCTGCCATCCAAAGCAAGTCCAAACAGTCTTTACTTGGAAGAACTGCAGTCTCCTTCAAAATGTAAGTACAGCTTTTGTCTTTTTGTTTATAATGCAAAATTCTTTGATGTGCATGATTATTATTAAAGTTTAGTTGTTTCAATTTTTAGGAGCCTTTGCGAAATATTAAATAGTTGTGTTAGTAGGAAGGCTGAAAAATATTTGAAGGCGGAGGACCTTCAGATAAATAAAGCTTATAAAATACTTGATTTAAACATAGTAGAAACGAAATTCGGAAAAACATTAAAAGCTTCCATCGAATACTTTGATGGAAAGGGATTTTTATTCCTACCAAACCGTATATTAAAAGCTGTCGAACAAAATACAAATTTTCATGAATATAAAGGGGGTATCAAATTAATATATTGTGGCCAAGCAACCGGTGCACACTCCTTTAAATTCGTGGAAGACAAACGTCATAAGTCTTCCATAAAAAAACAGCGACAGATTGAAAGCGATACTAATTAGGCTAGGATACCAGAAGCAGTTAATGAAAATAATAAAATAGTATAAATGTAGTTAAATAATGTATTTAAATTTGTTAATATAGGTTAAATAGTATAAGTAAAGTAGTATAAATAGTATAGATGTTTCAGTAATTATAAATTGCTACCTTATTTGAACAAATCCTTGATTCTAAACAAAAATCAAAAATATGAAGTGCAAAAAATGCAACAAGGTAAATGTAGACAAAAAACATCAGGTTCGCTGTAAATTACGGAATTTAATAAGAACTAATTCGGAACATTCATTACCAATAAAAAAGTTAAATGCAGTGATGCAAATAATGTCCATGGGCATTGTAGCGGGTTAAAAAAAAAAATGCTCGAATAAAATTAAATCTTATACAAAAAGCATTCAAATCAAGATTATTAACGTATGAAACGAAATTCCGTGGAAAAAGTGCACCATTCCAAGAAACTCTTGAACAAGTAAGAAAACCTGTAAAAAGAGCTTTACTTAAGGCGATTAGAAAAGAAAAAACCGTAAAATTTAATATTTTTCTGGAAGGGAATTTCATAAACATCGGAAATGAACAAATAACTAGGGCTTTTAAAACAAAAAATACTCCATTACTACAAAGCGATAATATCGACAACATTTTGACAGATCATTTCAATAAACTGGAAACCGAGCTGCAAGAATATAATTTCAAAGGTTCAGGTTACACCTATACTTCTGCTAATAAATTTGAACTTAGAATAAATAGATATCAGCCTTTAACTGCAAGGAGTTATGTTTCCTTACCTCAAAAAGTCAT
>JAAEAF010001053.1:80166-95099 GCA_011037195.1 Triatoma infestans | reverse complement strand
TTACACCTCATTCTGAGGTACCCCTTCATCGCCTCACCCACTACCACACACTGAAGAGGGGTTAGTCCCAGCAACATCTCCAGAGCCACCGTCGGTGTCGTCCTCATCTCGCGCCAGTAATAGCCAGACAGGCCGTGCGCTGCAGCTTCTTGCTATTCCTCCCCACCAAGAACCAGTCCACCATGCCACTGCGGCATAGTGTAGAGTATCCTTGGCTTCATATTTATTGTTTATTTCGAAATTATTATTTTATTTATTTATTTATTTATTTTTATCCATAAGAGTACCCAGTGCGTTTTTATTTATATTTTATATGAAAGCTTTATATCCATTTATAAATTTATTACTTCCTATTGATTGTTCACTGAATTATTCTCATACTTTGTAACTTGCTCATCATCTATTGAAAGAATTATTGTTAAGTTCTGTTCATTACTTATTATTACTTTTATTCATTACTTTTTCTATGAATCATTTGTAATACTAAATTGTTTGGCCATCTCCTTTGCTTAAAGCATTGTAGCTGTATAGCAAATAAATTAATAAATAATAATAATAATAATAATAATATCTATTCAATTTTTTTAATATTCGTGTTTAACATTTTGTAAAAATTATATATATTTGGAATTTTTATAAGAAAACTTAAAGATCATAAACACGAAATAGCATAAACTTAGGATTTAATAAATAATATTTTGTTTCAGAACTTTTAAATGTTTCTGATCTTCAGGTGGCTTATATTATTTTCCTTTAAGCAGAAATTTAAAGGAATTCTTGCATTATTCAAAATTGAGCTTTCAAAAGAAACATATCATTCTATGTCTAAAATGATGTTATTTTTAAAAACCTAATCACACACTGTCTCTCTCCCTGTTAACTTGGTTCATTAACAGTTAACTTCTAGAGTCTGTCTGAAAGGATTCCCTGGCAGTAGTTCAGGTATTAAACAGATTGCTCTAAAATGTATGGAATTTCTGGAACTGCAATCTATTTTGAGACTGGAGATTATTTAATGATCTCTCAGTGGTCCAGTTGACCACTATTTTGCTGCTGAGAAATTTCCAAATATTCTGTTGTATTTCGGATGGAAAATTAAAAATAGAATATTCAAATTTAAAAATTCAACCTACTTGGATAGTGAGGATGCGTTGATGGTACTAAATTGTTGCGTTTACACTTACACTTTAATGCTAGAATGTCCTAGAAAAAAAAAAATGAAGGAGCTATCTTCCTCTAAGGATGTTCTTAAGTCTGTATTATGTAATCGTTAATGAGAAGATAATCGTTAATTAGACGCCTCTTTCACTTTGATTGTCCCCAAACTTGCTAACAGCATTCATCATGACCGTCGGTCTAGCTTCCAGCTAATGGACAGCTTCCCAGCAATCTTGTTATGGATATGATTTCGTGATTTGTCGGCAGACTAAAATACTATTCTACTCTAAATAGAAACTGTCATTGAATTGAACAATTCCTCTATAATTTTTTTTAGGTTTTGATTGGATTTTTTTTTAATAGGATATCTATACGTAAAAGATCACTTTTCTAGAGTTTGTGAGACAGAGGTGAAAAATATACCCATCTATTTTCTGACCAAATGCCTGGGTTGTGGAAGATATTAGGAGTCAAGACTTTTAGTCGGTACAGAATATCTGTGGAAATTTTTAGACAGCTCCCCTTAAGGATACTGTTCATTTTTTTTTTTTTTTTGTACAGCCTTGAATCTCAGATGATCGGATCCGAGATTGTTTGATCTGGCCGTATTTTTTTAGAAAGGTATATGAGTACACTTTGGACACTTTGGTCCTTCCACGTGGCGAATTATAATAATAATAGTTGACAGGGGAGCATGACAAAATTTTCAGTCCCACCTCCCAAAATTACACAAATGAAAAGAATGAATGGACTTTTTGTAACGTAAATTACATTATTTAAACTAATTTATGTGGTTTCACATTAAATTTAATAATCTTAACGGAAGCAGGAATGATAAGTTTCCAAAAGTTCAATTGCTAGTTCGGCACTTTATCATATCCAAGTTTATTACACACCTAGTGCGAAACACGTAGACGACTTTGTCATATTGCAATTCTCAAAGATTAGATTGACAAATTTTTGGTAGCGGAACTGCAATGTTGCACTGAAATTCCAATTATAAAGAACAGCCGCTGTATGTATTTATTGCGTGAATGTATTTATAAGCGTGAACGGTTTTATAGCGTGAATGTATTTATTAGGAGAATGTATAAATGGTTAGGTTAGTTTTTTTTATCTTTTTTCATGGGGTTGAAAGAAAATTTATAAAAGTATTTCAACCCCTTAGGTTTTAGTTTAATTTAGGACTAGCGTGTTATAGAAGGTGCAGGACCTTTCAAGGTTCCAAATATGTTTAAAGTTCTGCACCGCTCAGTTAGTTTCTTCAATAGGCCTCCTTAAACAAAGTCATATAACTAAATATCTTAATTATCTATGAAAATTTAATATCAAATGGAAAATAATGATGCTTTTGGTTTTTGTCCGAACCCGCCCCCTCCCCCAAGTTCTAGAAATTAAGTGTTATCACAATAATATTCCACACTCTCCCCTCGTCGACATAAGTGGGGAAATGGTGGGAAGGAAAATTAACAACCACGGCTCCACTTTACTTTGCTGAGCAAAGTCTTGTGTGGCTGCCAAATAATGGTACTGGTATCATCCCACTCGAGTGGCCACAGATTGGTAAGATGTATAATGAATATGGGGCGCTAATACCAAAGCAGTCGATGCGTCCCCCCCCCCAAATAAGGAACAGCCTAAGGTCCAGCTGCCCAGAACGTCCCTAAAATCGATTTTTCCGTAGAAATGTTTTAAAAAAGATATATTTATATTTTGCACATGTTAACACACATAAAGTTCACATATGTTTTATGTGTAAGTAATATATACATATATTCCAAGACAGAGAATCGAACCTAATACCTTGCAAACACACAGAACTATTATTTTGAAAAGAAAACAGGTGGGAGGTCCTATACCCGCTCCTACAGAAACTTCTAAAGATCAATTTTTACTAGTGAAATTTTCAAATAAAAGTGACATGCATAACGTAGATTTTATAGGAAGTATGTAGAAAATTTTTGCGCCCTTTTTCGAGAACATTGCTTAAACAAAAAAACAATCAAACAGCTCTTCGCTTGATGGATTTCGATCGATACTTTCGCTCCCCGCTCCCCCCAAAAGGTAATATCAAGTTAGAGCTTCTTAAGATTTTTCGTTTATGATTTATTTTGTTCATTACAGGTACATACAGGAGCAAGATATATATACATTATACATATACGTGTGTGTACCAAACGCCAGAACAATTTTTACCTACTGAGTGACAATAAACATTTATTTCAAAGTGATACTCGATGATAACTTGAAAAAGCAACTGAAGTGGAATGTAAGAGCCAAATATAATAAATAATAGTTCGCATATAATCTATTTAATCGATGCAATTTGGCCAAACTCAGTAAAAGTCCAGGTCAGTATTACTTCTTGCCAACCGTTCTGCGTTACAATAAAGGACAACGCCTATCAATGAGGTTAAAGAAATTAAGTGATGACCATCTTAATCAAGTGCTTCCAATTCCAAGGACACTTCTATCGTCTGTCGTGGGTAAGAAGGAAGTATGGTCGAGTATAATTTAACTGCTGAAGGATTAGGGTTTATTGATTAACTTTTTGATAGAAGAATTTATTGCAACGAATTTTGAGGAATTTCAAAATTTCTTGGGCATAGTTTTAGGTTGCTGACGACTAAGCGTCAAATTTTGAACTCAGAGAAATCAATCTATTGATATTAGATTGTATAGCTTATCCACAAAGTTTTAAGTCGTTAAATGCTTATAGGAGCTGGAAGAAATTGATATGTTATCTTTAATGTGAAATGTTATTCTCGTTTGGTGATCAATAAGTGGGTTTAGGATTTTATATCTTTTTTAATAGTTCAATACGCTTAACACTCGGGGCAAGGTGCCAGGAAACTAATAATAATAATAATAATAAAATTGTCTTTATTAGGAACATACAGTCAAATATATCAACAAATAAATAAATTTCTTTTGTTTTAGGACGAATACTCATGGTCCACTGACCGTCTGAGGGGTCGCCTTGAACTTACACAAACTAAACTTTTACGCTTTGAACATACAATTTGATGACAACAAAATATAATTGAAAATGAAAAATCCTCAATTACAACAAAACAAAAAGAAGAAAAACAATCATTGCTCCATTAAACAGAAATGCACAAGCCTTGTTAAATAAAATAATAATAATAATAATAATAATAATAATAATAATAATAATACTAACAAAAGAATATAAGAATAAGACTAAAAAGTAAAAAAGAAATTTTGAAAATATGTACCTCAATCCATATTCTAATAATTAAATTGTTCTATCAAAAAATATCTATAATTCCAAGCTACCTTACAGTAATTTACTAAGTTGGACCAATATTTCCCGTTTAAATATGCCTTAAACTCATCCTCAGTTAGCATATCCTCCTTCAAATACTTTCGACGATACTCCTTTAGAACAGGGCAGATTGCAAGAAAGTGATAAACGTCCTCGACCTCATTCCTATTACACAATGAGCACAATTTGACCTGCTCAGTGAAGGTATACTTGTTTAAATACAGCAATTCGCCCCTCATTTTGATTATCCAGCCAATAGAATTCGCATCTAACTTGCTACTATAAACAAAATTATTATTGGGTTCTAATTCCTTATACAGATACCTTATTCTAATACCTTACACTGCTGGAAATTTTCAATTTATGCTCATTAATTACATAATCTTTTAATATATTCATTATATTGGATGTTTTTATGGCACCATTTAACAACTCCATCATATTAATACTGCAGCTATTGGAGAGTACTTCCCAGTTCTTATACCAAAATATTTTTCTCTTAATTATTTCTTGGGTGAGAATTTTGGGGTACCTCCAGGAAACTATCTTGCCTATTGCATCAATCAAGTATCCTACATGATCGTCTAGGATGTACGAAATTAATGAATAAAACAGCATTTTAAAATTCCAAACAATACAAAAATATTAAGAAAGGACATTATTTTAAAATGGACACATCAACAGAAAATTAAAATAAAGATTCCTATCAGAGTCTATTTCTAAAGTTGGTAATTAACTAGGTGGAAATCTCAGGTCAGAGAGGAGATAGAAAAAGAATTCAATATGTAGCTAATTGTCGAAATAGCCAGGAATATTACTCTACTCTGTTGTAACTCATTAAGAGCATGTGACTATGGATAATAGTAGGCTTGAAAAGCAAATGCAACACATAGACCTGGGAAAAGCCGTTTCTACAGGTTTCCTAAAAAGAAAAGAGAAAGATATTGTATTATGAGTGTTTGTATGTCAGTGTGAAGAACATTTTTGACTGTGGTCTCAGCTCTTCGAGAAGAAGAAGAGCCAATACTTTGAAGCTTCATACAGGCGTCATTTTCCTGACTGCTAAGTCAGATTAAGAATAGGAATGTTAAGTGAAGTCCAAACAACTGGTTGATGTTTTAGACACATGGAGATCGACATGGTAGAGGCAGCCTATTCCCCGTCATTGTAATCTAATCTAAACTTGGCACTTCAAATTGAAAAATAAAACTTGGCTTAGAACTATTCACTGAATAGAAGCATGAATAAAATTAAGTGACAGCCATCTCATTTAGAAAGACATTTACTACAAACAAAACGGAAAAGATATCATTAAAAAAATGTTAATCTAAAATGGCAGTTCAATAATAAAATGGACACTTTCTCCTGAGATTGTTTTAAATCATAATAAATATAGTCATTTTAACCTTGGCATTCAAGTTTAATTAATCTTTTTTTTATTTTTCAGGATCTTGTACAATGATTCAAAATGAATTTTATTGTATATTGTATAATCGATAATTTAATACAGCTGTCATCACTTATTGATTCTAAAGAAATATTTTTTTATTTTTATGAATCATCAATGCATATTGAATGAAATCTTTACAAACGAGTCATCTGAACTTGATCTCAAATTATTTATGGACCTTGATAATATAATGCTTTATTTCTTATATTGGAATTTAGTATCTTGTATTTAGTATCTTATATTATAATTAGTATCTATCTTGTATTGAGAATAGATGCTTCTTTTTTTCTTTTATTTTTTTCTGGAGTTTTTTAAGGTGCACAACAGCTATGGTCCTTTGCACCTGTTTCTAATTTGTAAGGACTTATCCGGGATGCATATCCATGCCCACCAGTCTAACAATTTCTATAGCAAACCCACAATCTAGGTCTAATCATATTCCTCTATTCCCTTATATCACTTATAAAATAAATACCTATACACAAGACACCAGCAAACAACTAAACACATACATATGTACAGTGTAACGGTTTTGTGAGGAGATGTTGGTTGTTGATGATGATAGATAAATACCTTAAGATTGGTTTAAGATATATAATTGATATGTGTATATATATAACTGACTGCCAGGGACTTTACATTTTAGAATTTAGAACTGAACTGAACTGACAGACTGACGTGGATATGTACGGAGTGTGAATCAATAGAATGATGTCTGATGTGTAAGACTGAATTGAACAGAAACAATCTTGACTGTCTCTCTCTCTCTCTCATATATATATCCACTGGCCAAACCTCTCCTCTCTGTGCGAGAGGGGCTGTTTCTCTCCGGTAGAGTGGATGAGTAGTGGGGGTTCACTACCCCTACAACAAGCTAGTTTCACAACAAATGAAATAAATGAACCTCCCTAAGATATTCGAAAGTCTTATTGATATTGCCCTCATTGTCTCCTAATACATATCTGTAAGACTGGTCGGCAAATTTACCTTTCCCCGGGCGTTTACATATTTCGAACATTCCAATAGAATATGCGGGACCGATAATGTCGTATTTCAAGCGCTGCATACCGGCTGAGGTTCTCTTCGGAATATATGGCTGTGTGTCAACATGGTGTGACTGAGCCTCATTCTCGCTAGGACAACTTGTTCACGCCGAGACTCTCGATTTGAGGTTGACCATTTCTTTGTGGTACCCTTGATATTCCTTAGTTTATTTGACAGCTGCACTAATTTGCCATTCCTTTTGTTTTTTTAGAAAAGCTTTCCAATCGACTGCAAGGACACAATCGTCACTACAAGTCATTGATGCCACTTCTTTAGCAGCTTTATCGGCAGATTCCATATCTCTTATCCCCACATGACTAGGAATCGAAATAAAGGAGACTTCTTTATTTTCTCGCAGGCATAGTTCCAAGAGCGTATGTATGCATTGAATCAACAAACTATCGGAGTCCCGATTGCCTATCATCTCCAGTGAGCTCTTTGAATCGGAGCAAATAATATATTTCTTAGGTTCATTGTAGTTCCGAATATGTTCTAGGGCTTTGTACACAGCGAATAATCCGGCTGTAGATGTGCTTGAGATATTGCTTAATGGGAAGTTGTACAGCCTCTCATTCATGACGAAAGCTGCTCCTACTCCTATCGTCTTTGACCCGTCGGTGAATATTTTAATATAATTTTTATATTTAAGCAGTAGTCGCTCTTGTAGAAGGTTTTTGTATACGTAGTTCGGAGTTTTACTTTTAATATATTTACCTAGTGTGCTGTCAAACTTAAGCCCATTCAGTGTCCAAGATGCTTCTTTGATAAAGACTGAAAGTTTACTTTTAAGGGGAAAAAAATATACTGTTTGTTTATTATGTATTAGATGTTGAAACTTTCTAAGAGGAAGTGCCCTAGTCACTTCTTCAGGAATCCTGGCGACCCTGTAGCAACATAGCCAAACTAATAGGGCCTACAGGTGATGTTGATATGTGACACAATCTGGATGCTATATCTTCCCATTCCTGACTGCTAAGAAGCACTTGTATGTTTCATTACGAATGCAATATCGCAAACAAATTAATTATTTTAAAAGAAATGTCAAACTAACAAACTTTATCTTTCCCCCCCCCCAAAAAAACTCATATTAATAAACAGGAAGTTATCTATGACAAATATAATGAGTGAATAATAAATTAATATTAAATTTATACAAATAATTTGAAAAAGTTAACTGCTTATAAATAGATTTGGCAACATGCTCAGATATTCTAGGAAATTTTAAATATGATACCTTTTGGTGGGGGGGGAGGTAGGGGCTGTACTTAACGCCTGCTATTGTTTGATATTAATCATAGTGACAAAAATATCACTAATTCTTCCTTTGGTGCTTCCTTGACGATGCTTCTACACTAATTATGACTATTCCGGTCATATTTTTTTTTTTTTTAATACTTATGAATCATTTTGTGTATTTATGTGTGCGCCTGTGTGCTCCTATTTAATTCACCAAAAGAGCTTTGCCCCTTGAAAGAAGTGTTATACAAATTTATGTTTTGAAATATTTTATTTTAAGCTCCTATGCTTGCCAATTTTAAAGCATAAGAGGTCAAAGTTCTATGAAAGTATGACACTATTCATACCCTCTGAGTGTAAACACATCAGAACTAGTTGCACAATATTTATTATAATAACTGCAATGCCTGGCAAAGTGCATTAACTTGCACATTACAAATAAACCTAATTTTAGATGCTAGTAAAGAATGAAAGTAATTGTGCCAGTAATTAGGCAATTTCAATGAAACGATTCCCCTGGCCAATGCATACTTTAAACTCCAAACTAGTATCGCCAGCTTTTTCATCAAATAATATATCTGATAAATCAGAGATTTTTTTTCCGTCATAGCCTGCTTCTTTTTGTGGTTATCGACCGGTTTCTTGCGTGTTTAAAAAAGTGTTTAAAAGGATTGTTCCAATTTTTAAAAGAACACTGTGCCTTTTAAAAAGCGAAAAAAAGCATGTATTTTCCTACCCAGGTACCAACGAATCCCCTCTTAACCTAGATAGGCCCTACCAAAAACACTTTTTAAAACCAGTGTAACAACTAAATTTGCTCTGTGCAGGTCTATGTTATCACACTGTTTTGACAAAAACATCCTGATGATGGGCGAAAGCCCGAAATCGATCGGTGACTACAAAAAAAAGTAAGCAGGCTATTATGGAAAATATCTGTGATGTTTTTCAGCTCTGCGGAATCCAACCACAACAAATATCTGATGAAATTATACCTTTCAGCAGATTTTTTTCAATTACTTGCAAGACTAATTTTTTTCTTTTTTTTTCAATGAATCTCAAAGTTCAAAAACTTTCTACAAGAAATTAACTTAATGCATTTAATTTAATAGATGCCATGCTGAAAATATTTGTTAGAATTGTATAAATTTCTATATATAGGTTGCTCTTTTGATTAGCTCTATAGGTAGAATTAATTTATTCTTAGTATGTTTTAAATTAATTTATTCCTAAGGAGGCTTTCCCTACCACAAGACCTAGCTATAGCTCGATCAATCCTAAGGGCCAACATCGAACCATATTTAAAGGATAAGTTGGGGGGGAATAGGGGAAGTTGAGCTTCGCATATAAGGCCAACTCTCTCTAATTCTCCCACTAATTAAAATCTAATTCAACCACCATCATTCAGCAAACATCACAAACCGTCACTCTGCCAGTCAGTTCGTCACTCTCTACATACTCTTCTCTTATTTTTTTTTTTTTAGGCGCATCGACAAATATTATTATTATTATTATTATTAGACCGGGTGCCTGACGGCATGGGACCTAAGCGTATATGGCTTTTATCCCCCTCCCCCATATCATCCCCTTAAAAAGTCTCCCCCAGTAGCCGACTGGTCAGTCTGCAATATCCCAGGATATCCTTTAACTCCAACTCGCCCAAGCAATCCTGCGAGAGAGGTGCCCTCTCAAATATGCTAAACCTAGTACCAGCGAAACGGGGGCACTGACATAGATAGTGCTACACCGTTTCCCTGACTCCGTCATCGCAATTCTGACAAGTGGACTAGACGTCCTCCCTATGTTAAATAAGTGACTAGACACCCAGTGTGTCCAGTCACTAGCCCCACCAAGATCCTCAGACCTGTCCTGCTGAAGGACAGGAGGTAAGCCGAAACTCCCTGCTTAATTCCTTTTATAAATCTTGCCCCCCCAGCATTTCTCCAAGATTCTCGTCTCCCAAAGTCTAATCTGTTTGTCAGGAAACCACTATGACGGCAAGGGCTGGTTCAGGACCACAAAATGGTAATGATGATCCCTCCCTAGCCAACTATACTCTTCTCTTAAGTTAGCAGTGTAAAGTCTTTTTGTACTTCATTCTTAAAAATTTACTCAAATGTTCAGTAAGTTTAATTTAACTCTAATTTTAATGTTTCCTCGTCCAACCCTCAAAAATGTCCGCTCATAAACATGGCAAATTAAAAAAAAAAAAAAAAAATTGGTGTGAAACACTCACACAAATTTCTCATACTCCTATTCTCAAAATTTTAATTGACAAATTTTATAGGTACACTAACTATGAAACTGTTTAATGAAATTCGTTGAAAACTGGGAAAAAAAAAAAAAAACTGTTCAGTAAAAGTGCACTAATTACTAATTTTCTTGAAACTTGGAATTTTGGCCATCTATTTATTTCTAGTTAATTTTTTGTTTCGAATGGTAGAATTGTATTATCAACTATGATATAGCACTTTAGAGAAAAACATAATCCCACCTCCACCCCCTAAAAGTGCCTTTAAGTGAATTTTCCCAGAGAATTTGTTTTAAATAAAAGTTGTAGATCTTTGTATGTGTAGTTTATATAGGAAGTTACAAGAAAGAGGCATTTTTGATAAAATCGCGAACAAGTGATAAAAATCATTTAGTAAAGAGTGATACTTCCGGTTGAGAGATTTTGACAGATAATGTACTGTCAGATTCCATCATGATACCTAAACGAAATATCAAATTTGAGCTTTCTGCGATTCTATGTTTTCGAGCTATGCCGTTCAAATACATACGTATTCACACACAAACTCACACACGCACACCACTTTCTCTATTATTATTGAGTCCCCTAGTAGGACTTAAATGAAATATGTTTGTAAATTTCTGAGATTTTCCGTTTTTAAGCACCATACACATCTCAGCAATTGATATCATTTTCTAAAAACCATTTTTTTTCCTTTTTTTGACCCTCAGGAATCTCAAAATGTGTATTTCCGTTGAAAAAGTAATTTCTCAAATCTCATACCATGAAAGCAGAAAAAAATTCTGTTATTCAACTTTCTTTCACTCCAATTATTAATTTTTACATTCTCTTACTCTTAGTAAGAGGAAATATTATAATCGTATCAAATTTTCGATATCCAGTTTTCACTGGAAATATCCGTTTTGAGGTTCGCTGAGTCCAAAAAAGTGGTTTTTAAAAAGTGGGGTGAGTGTGTGTTTTTCTGTGTATGTATGTGAACAGCATAGCTCAAAAACGAAGAACCATAAAAAGTTGAAACTTGATATTCCGTTTAGGCATACCTAAGAAGCAACTAGCCCTGAAAATAGATGGCGTTGTAGCGTCGTGCCTATACTCTGCCGTCAATGACAAAGGTAGTTAATAAGCTGTGTGTTAATTAATGTTGTAGTTTTTTAAATTGCGATGTTGTTAATTATATAGCTTGTTTCATACTACTATTATGTCTTGACGAGAAAGAGGGTCGTGGCGACGGCTCCAGGCGGGCTCTCGCCCTGACCCTTCTGCGCTTATCGCCGCGACCCTCTTACTCGTCAAAACATAATAGTAGTATGAAAAAAGCTATATAATCAACAACATCGCAATTTAAAAAACTACAACATTAATTAACATTCAGCTTATTAACTATCTTTGTCATTGACGGCAGAGTATAGGCACGACGCTACAGTGCCATCCATTTTCAGGGCTAGTTACATACAAATTTATATTTATATAATATAAATTCGTTCCATGCAAGCTATAAGCTTACATATCCCTTTAAAGCATATTAGCTATTAACTAATATCATATGACCAAAAATCATACTTTCATACTTTACTATTTCACTAAAATACAATATAAAGCCGGTAGTTACAACTCAGGATTCTTACCCTTCCATTATAAATACCCAATAAATACATCCAACAACAATATATTGATCTTTTAACTAACAAAAATAAAAATCCATATTTATATTATATATAGAACAATCTGACACCGGCACTTATAATTCAGGATGTTGCCCATGGCATACCATGGAATCAAACAGCACGTCATCATTCAAAATTCCTCAACCGGAAGTACCACTTTACTAGTTGATTTTTTTTTTTTTTTTTTACTTTTTTGAAATTTTCTCAAAAAATGACTCCAACGATTTTTCTTCAAACTTAGTATATAAACTACACATACGTACAAAGAGCTACAACTTTTAATTGAAACATTTCTCTGGGAAAAAATTCATTTAAAGGCACTTCCGGTGGAGAGGTGGGTTTAGATTTTCCTCTAAAGTGCTATTTCAGTTTATTATACAATTCTGTCAACTAAATCATGTTAATTAAAATTAAATGTGTTGTTGAAATTCCGAGTTTGAAGAAAGAAAAAAAAAACGGATGACCGGAAGTGCGTTTACTTTACCACTTTACTAAAGGATTTTTTTTTTTTCACTTTTTCGCGATTTTCTCAAAAATGGTTCCGTTAATTTTCTTGAAACTTCCTATATAAACTATAAATACAAAGATCTACAACTTTTATATTTAAAACATTTCTCTGGGAAAAAAATTTCATTTAAGGGCACTTTTTGGTGGAGGGATCCGGTTATATTTTTCTCTTTCAGTGCTATCGTAGTTGAATTATACAATTCTATCATCCAAACAAAAATTAATTTAGAAATAAATAGATGGCCAAAAATTTCGAGTTTCAAAAAAAAAAAAATTAGTAAACCGGAAGTGTGCTTTTACAGAACAGTTTTTTTTTAGTTTTCGACGAATTGCATTACATTTGGTACACAAAATATAGAATATGTCAATATTATAATTTTGAGACCTAGAGTAAGGGAAAGTTGTGTGAGTGTTTCATATATTTTTTTTTTTTTTTTTTTTTAATGAAACCATTATTGTGTGGACTACCAGAAACATTGTAAACTTCATGAGCCTAATATAGTTTTTGTTGGCCCTGTCATATCAAAGTGGCAAACATATGCTGAATTATTTTCTATTCCTATATAAAATGGTAAAGTTAAAAATCTTGAAAAAAAAAAAAAATTTATAAAAATAAAGAAAAAACTTTTCAAATTAATCAAGCGCTTTATTTTTGTGGTGGGCGGAGCAGCGTTCTCTAAACTTCTCTAATGTTTAACATTATACATTGACTTAATTCTTGGCTAAATGTGTTGAATTCTGTAAAACCTATTTAAAAAGGAAGCCCTTGGACTATATATTTCTCTCTACAAAAAAAAAAATAAAATAAATAAACATGAAAAAATAGAATTTGAATTATTCAACTTGGTTAATTAATTATTTAAATATAAAATAATGGAATTTTGTTTAAAAATTTATGAAAATTATGATTTAAAAAAAAAAAAAAAATCTGTTGGGAAATATTCGTGGACGCCTTTCTATTTAATTCTGTTAATTCAATAATATAATATAAATGGTAAATTTGATTTACACATCTAATAACTAGCCAGGCATTTACTAAAAGTATGATTACAATCATCAGAGACATTTTCCGTGGTAGCCAGCTTCATTTTGTGGTCATCGACCAGTTTATAACATGATATATATTATATCGCCTCTGAAATTATAACGTTAATTGTTGTGAAAATTATTATAATAAATATAACTCGAAAAAAATGGATTACTGTTAGTATTTCTAATGTTTTACAAAAAAAAATAATAAACCAAGTACAAAAATAATATTTAATTTTTGTTTTATGTTATTTTTTTTTGTTTAATTTTTTTTAATGTTAGAAATTGATTACATTTTATTTGCTTTATGATTTTTTTTTTTTTTGTTTAATAAATTTTAATGCGGATTAATCCATTTAAGATGATCCCATAAAAAAAAAATTAGAAATGCCGTATATCAAGGTAAAAGCATGGGGCTTCGTTCAGGCAGAATACCGTGAGTGTTTATTGACCACGAGAAAAAAAAAAATTTGGGAAATATTTAGATAATTTTTTGAAAGTGACTAGAACTGAATAGTTAAGGTAGGAAAATAAGTTCTACCATTTTTTTGGGTTCTGTATTGTTAAACAGGTATATATTAGGTCAGAAAAAATGGGAAGCTGAAATTATATTGTCTGGACATGAACTGACTGGTAGGAATAGTGTAGAAAGTTGAAAAAGGAGAGAATAAATACGTAATAGATTTTAGTAATGTAAACTTCTGGCTGGCAGTATGATTTCAAATAAATACTTAAAGAGGGCGCTGATATAGAAAAAAGATTCTTATTAATAACAATCCATTGTATTCTAGAGTAATGAGTGATTTAACTTAGATTTCAGATGAATTTAGCATCTCTTTGGTATAATCTCAAGGTTGCAAAGTAGATTTACTATGGGTTTGTATGTGTGTATACAATATACACATGGTAGGTAAAATGTGTGATATGTGTGCGTATGTATGGTATATGTCTAGCATATGTATGTACTGCAATATATATATAGTATAATACATATGCATATATATATATATATATAAAAGATAGTTGTAAATATTATAAAATATGCTTAATATGCTTATGTATATTTAATTTTTATTATTTCAATCGCGTAATTTTAAATTGTATTAGCTTGAAATCGTTATTTTATTTAATTTTAAAGTTATTCTGATTATTTAATTGTCAAGTTAATCTCCCTCCAACAACAGTGTTTAAAAAAATTAGACCCCCACCTGTTGTTTCCATTTTAAGGAAAATTTGCCCTTTTAACAACCCAAACATGTGTTCCTTTCCCACCCAGCTGACCATACCTCCCTCTGACCTAGTTTAAAA
>JAAEAF010001053.1:0-79198 GCA_011037195.1 Triatoma infestans | reverse complement strand
GCAAACCTGGTGGCCGGGCGGAGAACTGTTGTTACAAATGTCATTTATATGTGTAGATTATAAACAAAGATTAAATAAAAACATGGAATCAACTGAAAACCTCAGAAAACTCCGAAAAAAAACCTACTTTCGGTTGATGGATTTTATTCGAAACCTTCTTGCCAACATGCGGATGTGTGGTGGCATCTAAAACCGAATACCACAGTTTGAGCTTCCTATGATTTCTTAGTTTATGAGATATTTTGTTCACTTACACACACACACACACACACACACACACACACACACAAACTATTCGTTATGACTTCAAAAAAACTTGTATTTCCAATTAAGATTATCTTATCTGTTATAGTTTGATTGTGTCTGTAAAGCGCTTGCTAATAAATAAATAAATAAATAAATAAAAATGAGAGAAGAATTGGGGTTGTTTTGTGTTCTAAACGTATGAATAAATCATCTGTTTTTTTTAGAATAATACCCTAAACCCTATGGCGCAACAGCCCATGGAGGGTCAAGGCTTTCCAGTCGGCGATTTGCATAGGAGGGCGTGTGGTAATTTCCCTAGTAATTAGTTCCGGCCTTCCCTACCTAGGGCGCTACTAACTGTAGCTTCCCACTTTTTATCACGATGCTGGGTCAACACCTACTTTGCCTTCACGGAAATCGAACCCTGAATTCTCGCACGAAAGGAGAGTATATTAGCCTAAAAACCAACGCGTGTGGGCGTTAAATACATTCACAAATCTTAAAAATAAAATACCATTGTAAAAAAAAAAAGAAAGAAGATATTATGATTCACTAAAGAGGATTCATTTCTTGGCATTTATAAGTATAAGTTAATTTATGGTTCATTTAAATTCAATTTAAAAAACATTGTGTCCTTCTATTCAATAAATTCGATCTTAATTTTACTAGACCAACGCGTGAGGACTTCTACAATAATAAAGCAATTAAAATTGGAAAACTTTGTAAAAAGCTATGTAAATGCATTAAATAATCATACAGTATATAAAAACGGAATATATTACATAAATGATAAAAGATTACAAAAAAATATATATATATAAATATTTAGTAGTACACATACAATCAATAATAATAATAATGAGGGACGAGATTAGCTCAATGGTAGTACACTGGACTTGTAACGCGGAGGTTCTGGGTTCAAATCCAGCATGTTGCCCTTAGATTTTTCTCATCCTAAAAGTTTCTGCAGCTCACCGTCCAGTGATGAGCAGTATTGTCTTTAAATAGGCAATGGAGTTAGAGAACACTGCCTGGTGGCCGGCAGGATACTAAAAAAGTTTTGGGTGCCTCAGATGTTGACGCGACATCAAATAAAAAATAAATAAATAGAATAATAATAATAAAAATAGAAGGATGGTTTATATTTTCAGGCAAAAATAGAGAATAAAGTAAAATGTATCGATTTCGAACAATTTAATGATTACGAAACAAAATTAGCTGTATTACTAAATAATATTGTGGATTGTGCGTTTTATGGGAAGCAGGCGAATAAAAATAAAAAAATTGGTAAACAGCACTGGTTTGACGGTGAATGTCAGAAATACCGTAATAGGTCCTACAGTCTCTTAAATATTTTTAGAAAGCGAAATAATATATATACTAAACAGATGTATCTTAAGGCGAATTATGAGTATAAGGAACTTTGCAAATCAAAACGTAAAGAATATTATCAGTCAGTTAGAGAAAAATTGAAAAAAATAAATGATGTTAAAGATTTCTGGAATCTAATAAAGCAATTTAGATGCAAAAATTTTAATAAAGAGTATAACATAAGCGGTGAACAATTCAAAAACTATTTTAATCAGTTGCTGAACCCCCAGTTATCTGCCCCATTAACGCATTATGCCGAGCCCGATTGGTCAGATATTGAACTGGATAAAAGTATCACTTTAGGGGAGCTCGAATTCGTGCTAAGTAGAGCCAATAATAATAAAGCCCCTGGACTTGATTCTGTGCCTTACGAATTTTTTAAAAATTCGCCGAATTGTGTTTTGGCTCAACTATTAAGTATTTTTAACTATTTTTTCGATATCGGTATGGTACCTAAGAGTTTCTCTGAGTCTGTTTTGTACCCCCTCTATAAGAAAGGAGATACTCAATCGGTGGAAAATTTTAGAGGGATATCCTTTATTAAAGTGGTATCTAAATTATTCACGGGAATTTTATTGAACCGTCTATGGAATTGGGTAAATTTAAACAACATTCTTAATGAGTATCAGGCTGGATTCCGCCCCGGTTATTCGACAGCTGACCATATCTTTACATTATTTAGTATTGTTAAGGTTATCCTGTCGAAAAAGCGTCAAAAATTGTATGCCTTTTTTATAGACTTCAAAGCAGCATTCGATTGCATTGATAGGAAGGCATTATTCTTCAAATTATTTAACCTGGGCTTATCTCGCAAATTCGTTACTGTACTTAAAAGTTTATATACTAACACAAGAGTTACCGTGTTCCATAAAGAAGGGTTGACAGATTTCTTTGATACGTCTGTTGGTTTAAGACAGGGGTGTTTGTTAAGTCCTCTTTTATTTGCGTTATTCCTAAACGATTTACATGATAATATTGGGGAAGGCATAGAGATCGGGGGTGTCAATATAAGATGTCTCTTGTATGCGGATGACGTGGTCATTTTGGCACCCTCCCCAGTAAAGCTGCAGAGAATGATTAATAATTTGGAAAAGTATTGCCAGGCGTGGAATTTGAGCATAAATCTTGCCAAATCCAAAATTATGGTTTTTCGAAATGGGGGTAGACCGTCTAAGTATGAGAAATGGAGGCTAGGAGGTGAACTTGTTGAAGTGGTGAAGGAGTACAAATATTTGGGGGTAATTGTTACCCCCGGACTATCTCTCGGCCGCCACTTCTCGGAGAGGGTGAGTCAGGCGAAGTTTGGTTTGAATGCAGCTTGGCACGGTTTTATGATGAAAAAGGATATCCCTTATTCATCCAAATTGGAGGTATATAAATCGGTGTCTCGAGCGATAATAAGTTATGGCAGCCAAGCTTGGGGTTTCGAGCCATACGACCAGCTTGAGAAATTAAAACGGCTGTTTATCAAAAAAGTATTTTTATTGCCGAAATATGCTCCCAACTATATTCTGGCATACGAAACGGGTATTAATTCAATCTATTCCCATACGCTAAAAGTCCACTTTGCTTATGTTACAAAGGTTTTGGAATTGCCTGCTTTTCGTTTGCCTCATATTCTGGCCAGAGAAGTTATTTCTAAAAAAGTTTATTGGTACAGAAGGTGGTTGGAGCTGGGGCAAAGTTATGGCATCCAAATAGATGTTGCTAATGTTACTGAGCTACGGAAAGAATTAAGAACCGTTAGACAGTTTGTAGAAGAGTCAGAGCAACATTATAATTTTAAAAGATGTTTAGAGTCGAGATTCAGTCTATATTCAGAACTCTGCGCTCTCAGTATGTATACCCCATATATAAATAATGAGTTTGACGGACGAGCCATGAGTATAATATTTAAGTGCAGGGCTGAACTGTTAGATTTGAATTGCAAACCGTGGAAACAGGAGGGTGCTGATATATGTCCTCTCTGCAGTTTTGAACAAAAAGAGGATACCTTGCACTTTATTGGTATATGTCAGGGATTGAGAGAATTAAGGGTACGCTGGTTAGGCAAGGGTTCATGTACCAAGGAGGAAGTGCTTTACTTACTGAGAGGAGTAAACTGGTACCAGTTAGTAAAGTTTGTGCAACATGCCTTAGTTTTTCGCAAGCAGTCATTGTCATAAAGATTTATTTTTTAGTTATTCTAATTTTTCTTTTATTTCATTTCATTTTTATTACAATACAGTGAATATGTTAACTGGTATCGATTGTCCAGCTTATATATCATTACAATTTGTTTTTATGTATCTTTTTATTATTATTTTCTTATTGTATTCATCATAAAGTAATTAATAACACAGACCTCGACAGACGGATATATTCCATGTCTATGAGTTGTAATTATTTGTTTATAGAAGTGTCATGTAATTTATTTTATTTAATTAATAAACTCATTTCATTCATTCATTCATCAATAAAAATAGTAAAAAAAAAAAAAAAAGAAAAAAAAGAAGCCTATTAAGAGAAAGCCGGACTGACTATAAAAATGATTAGTGTGTTGATAACCTTGGACCCAAAATAAAATAAATCTCCAGCACATTTATTCTATTTTGAAATATTATCTGACTATGCGAAGATTTATAAAGTGATAAATACGTGATAGAATAGTCTACTAAATTTTGTTAACAAAATTAATGTAAAATTAATATATTTTAATCTAGAAATTTCCTCCAATTTAAATAAGAAATTTTATTACGAACTTATGAATATAAAATAAAAAATAAATAAATAAATTTATTTTTGGGTAAATATACATATCTTTACACTATTTCGAAATTTAAGAAAAAGACAAAAATATATTTGAAAAAGGAGAAATCATTTGCCACTAATTATTAATCCTACAAAAAATTAAACAGCTGATTCTTCTCATTAATTTTATCTTAATAAATACTTAAATATTATTAGAGATATTAAAGTATAAAAGTACGAACAACTATACCGATTACCCAACTAGATTAAATCTCCACTAAATATATCACTAAGTAAGAACTTTAAAAAAACGTTTCGCTTTATTTATTACTAATTAGTGAATGCTGGCAGAGTCAATAATAAATATTTATGAATCTTTTTAATATTATTTAAATTGTGAATGAAAGTTAAATTTTTGTTACAATTTAGGAGAAAGATATATATTTAATAGTTTTGATAATTTTGGTTTTTCGTATTAACAATGAGAATTCTTTTATATTTTTTTTTTTTGTTTATTTTAATTTCTCCAAGGTCACAGTGAATATGACTGTATAACCAAACCCTATGTAGGGGTAGTGAACCCCCACCACTCATCCACACTAGCGAGTGAACCCCCACCACGCATCAGAGAGAAAGAGCCCCTCTCGAGAGAGAGGAGAGGCCAGTTGGATATATATACGAGAGACAGAGTCAAAAAGGGATATTCTGTTCACAGTCTCACACTTGAATTGTACACATCGTTTAGCCACGTCAGTCAGTCTGTTCAGTTCTTGTAGTGTAAAGTATACAGTCCTTGGCAGTCAGTCATATACATATATATCAATTATATATCTTATACCGATATTGAGGTGTTATTTATCTATCAACATCTACAACCAATATCTCCTCCTACAACCATTACACCTAGGACTATCTCTTGAGGGTTTTATTAAGGTGCAGAATGTATACCAATCATCCGAGGGTGTGTTATGTATATGCTTTAAGTAATTAATGGACATTCTCCAGTTCAGTTTACTTACATATCCGTGATTATCGATGAATATCAGACACTGACCGGAAACAAGAACATTCTTTGAGAGATTTTTTTTTTTTTTTTTTTATTTCTCCAGCATTGCGGATATTTACAAGTTTTTCCAAATTAAATGAGTTGGCTATTTTTATTTATTATTATTGAGTTGTAAAAAGAAATATTACGAGCGCTTCAAATTTTCGAAACTGAGTTTTCACCAGAAATACATTGTTTCGAGATCACATAGTCCAAAAAAAGTAAAAAAAAAATTCATAATTTGTAAGTTCTACGGATTCCTGTCATGGCGGACACTGTTCTACAGATCCTTCCCAACTACACCTTCCCAACTTTCGTCACAAATGCTACGTTTACTCTTTTGATTAATTACATATCGATCTATTTGCTTATTCTGTTTGTTACTTTATTTTATTTTTTTTCTCATTTCTCATCATTGTATTCCCTTTTCCAAGCTTTGTTTACAATTCAACACAATAATTTACATGTTTCTCGTTTAACTTCTGTTTCTAGTTTTTTTTTCGTCCTACCAATTAAATACTTCAAAAAAATAACGGTTAACAGTCACTTTTCTAATCAGTGCAAGGTCGTCTTCTCGGATATATACACCTATTATTACTATTAAGTCGGACAGTATAAGTTTTATAAACACATTTTATACAAATCACAAATTTCTTTTTCAGGTATTAAATTGAGAGCTACCTGACCACCCACTGTGGTGTATATATTCAATATTCTCTGTGGTATTGAGGTGTTCCCACCACACCACACCTTTTTATTTTCCTAAAATATAAGTTAAAGTTGTCATTTTTTGGAAGATTTTTAACATTTCTTATTTTTATGCCTTAAGAAGGACAATATATTTGTCGAAACTTTGGCAAAATAAAAGTTTTTACTTTCTCTTACTCCTAGTAAGAGGAAGTATTATAATAGTGTCAAATTTTCGATAACGAGTTTTCACCGGAAACATCCGATTTGAGGTCCCATGACTCCAAAAAAGTGGTTTTCAGCAAATGGTCTGTGGTGTGTGTGTGTATATATGTGAACAGCATGAAATTTGAAAAACCGTAGAAATTTGAAACTTGATATTCCGTTTAGGTATCACCATGGCATCTGACTGTACGTTATCTGACAAAATTTCTTAACCGGAAGTACCACTTTACTAGTTTTTTTTTTTTTTTTTACTTTTTTGCGTTTTTCTCAAAAATGGCTCCGACAATTTTCTTCAAACTTGCATGTAAACAATACATACAAAGGCCTACAACTGTTATTTGAAACATTTCTCTGGGAAAATTTATTTAAGGGCACTTTTGGGCGAGGGGTGGGGTTAGGTTTTCATCTAAAGTGCTGTTTCAGTTTATTAGACCAATCCTGTCAGCTAAATAATGTTAATTAGAATTAAATATGTTGTTGAAATTCCGAGTTTGAAAAATTCGGTTAACCAGGAGTGCGTTTACTTTACTACATTACTAAATGATTTTTTTTCAACTTTTTTTCGCGATTTTCTCAAAAATAGTTTTGATGATTTTTGAACTTTCGTACATAAACTAAACATACAAAGATCTACAACCTTTGTTTAAAACATTTCTCTGGGAAAATTCATTTAAGGGTACTTTTGGAGGCGGGGAGGGGTTATGTTTTTCTCTAAAGTGCTATCATGTTCATCATACAATTCTATCATCCAAACAAAATTAATCAGAAAAAAATAGATGGCCAAAATTCCGAGTTTCAAGAAAATTAGTAAACCGGAAGTGCGCTTTTACTGAACAGTTTTTTTTTTTTTTCAGCTTTCGACGCATTAAATTTGGTACACAAACTATAAAATCTGTCAATTATAATTTTGAGAACTGGAGTAAAAAGAAAGTTGTGTTAGTGTTCCACACCAGATTTTTGTTTATATATATCTGTGAGTTAGCATTCCAAGTTTAAAGAAAATCGTTTGGAAATCATTATCGAGAAAATTCCAAAAAAATTCAAAACCAGTACCGTTGCACCTACTGATATGGAGTGAAGCAATGATTCAATACTTTCACAATACCCTTTACCATCCATAATCGGATAACCGGAAGTGCGTTTCCCGATGCACTTTTGCCGATTTTCTCAAAAATGGCTCCGACGATTTTCTTGAAACTTCGTAATAAACTAAACATGCAAAGATCTACATCTTTTATTTAAAACATTTCTCTGGGAAAATTCATTTAAGGGCTCTTTTAGGGGAAAGGTGGGGTTATGTTTTTCTCTAAAGTCCTCTCATAGTTGATTATTATACAATTCTATCATCCAAACAAAATTAATAGAAATAAATAGATGGCCAAAATTACGAGTTTCATGAAAATTAGTCAAACGGAAGTGCGCTTTTACTAAACAAAAAACTGCGTTTTTTTCATTTTTCGACGAATTTCATTAAATTTGGTGCACAAATAATAAAATTTATCAATTAAATTATTGAGAACTGGAGTAAGAGAAAGTTGTGCGAGTGTTTCACAACAGATTTTTTTTATTTTTAAAAAAGACCGAATCTCATTATCCTTATCCATCATTTAGCAACGGTCGAGAAGAATCTTTCATAAATTGTTCCTTTTTTGCCTCGAACAATGTACCTCAAGGTGATGTGGGAATTGTGTAGGGCAAAGGAAAAATGAACTTATATTTATATTTATTATTTTACCTAAATACTTTTTTAGGATGTAATGAGAAGATGAAAGTGTAATTCGATACTATAGATATAATGGATTGTATTTGACTGTGATAGAAGGGTAGTAGTTAAGAGGGTCTGTAGAACAGAACAGTGTCCACCATGACAAGGTCACGACAACTCACAATTACCAAATGTTTGTTTTTTTAATGAATGATCTATCCGTGTGCTTTATGATTAGATATCTCGAACAGCATAGCTCAAAAACCAAAATCGAAATCAACAATCGAAAAACAAAGTTCACGATCAAAAGCTTGAGAAACATTGTAAACTTCCAAAAGCCTAATATGGTTTTTGTTGACCCTGCCACATCAAAGTGGCAAATATATGCGGTATTATTTTCTAGTCCTAGATAAAATGGTAAAAAAAAAAAAAAAGTCCGGAAGGTTCCATGGAGCACAATAGATCTTTCAGATGGCAGTGCCAATAATTCCCTATAACAATCTAATCTAGCCAGGTTCTCTAATAAAACTTTTGACAAATGTCAAGTTTCTACTAGTTTCGGCGAATTTCAGTTTTTGAATTATATATTTAGCCCACGTACAATCATACATTCATATACACAAGAGACTAAAAAAAAACATATTGTAACGCAGCCAGTGATGCCATCTAGGAGAGGAAGTAGGAACCTCAAGTTCTCTTAGTGGCCACTAGGAAGCGCTGGCGACGCGCTCTAGTTCTTACTGGAAGGATTGAGAAAGTTCCAGACTCTTCTCCACCGGTATAAATAGTGGGACCACAGAGTGTTGAGAGAGTTTTTCTAGTTACAAACGAAGTGTACGTTTGTGGAAAGTGTAAAAAAAGTGAACTTTTCTGGTTTAAACTGTGAAGTAATTATTATTAACTGTTGGAATTTGTAATTTAATGTGTATAACAATAAATTGTTTTTTTCTTTATTGAAGTTTAGAGTATTTTATCTATACTAAACCACTTAAAATTAGTTGCAGTAGCTAGTTTAGAGGGAACAATGTTACATTATATATCCGGCGGAAACTGAATATCGAAAATTTGCAACAATCGCAATCCACCATCTTTACAACAAATAAAAAAAAATGTAAAAAGATGCATACAATCCGTAGATGAAATCATTAAAACTAATGGAATTAAAGATAGACAGAGAATAGATATGAGATATCTTATATCTGTTATAAACATTTAAATTTGTCCTAGTTTATAAAATAGTTATCATAACAATTTACTCAGTTTTGTTAAATGTCGTATTGCAATTGTGTGGGATTGGAAACTTGTTTATATTCATAACATGAACAAAATACTTGTTAAGTTTTGAACAAACAAACAATAGAACTAACTTTGTATTAATGAATATTTAAATAAATTTGTATAAACACAACATTGTTATCAATCATATTGAATAAGTGATTTTAAAAAAACAAACCAAAAAAAAAAAATAAGGAAAAAAATTAAGATAGAAAAAGAAAAAAAAAAATTAATGAAGTGTTAAAAGTGTTTGACCTGTTAAAAAAGAGACACAACTAAACACACATTATACACACCAACACGCACACACATTCACTCACTTCTAAATATAAGACAACTGTGTAAGGAATTTTAGGTGGAGGCTTACCTAGTTTAAAACTAGAAAACAAATGTCGAGGAAAAAATAAATAAATAATGTTCATATTTAATTAGCCATTTTAAACTTGTTCAATAAATACAAGTATATTTTTATTTATTGTATTTTTTTTGTAAATATATAAATTATTAAAATAAATAATTACAGCTATAATTCTAATTGGAAAGTTGCCTAAAAATAGAATAAATAATATATTTATATAAATAAATCTAAAATAGCTACTTCTGTATAGTTAAATTACCATCGTACAATATTTTTTTTTTTATAATTTTTATATTTAATATTTTGGATCTTTCTAGTACTTTTATAGGATAGTAAGAGAAAGTATTTGCGATCGTGCTAGATTTTATGAAATTGAGTTTTTCGACGAGCAAGAAATACATGCTTTATAGGGTCCCCTGAAAACGAAAGTGTTTTTTTTTTTTCTTACTTTCTCTTCCTCCTAGTAAGAGAAAGTATTGTAATCGTGTCAAATTTTCAATATCGAGTTTTCACCGGAAATAGCCGTTTTGAGCACTTTACTAATTGGTTGTTTTACTTAATTAACGATTTTCTCAAAAATGACTCCGACGAATTTTTTTTTTTTTTGTAAACTTGTTACATCAACTAAACAAACTAACAGCTACAACTTTTATTTAAAACATTTCTCCGGGAAAATTCATTTAAGGGCACTTTTAGGGTATTGGTGGGGGTTATGTTTTTCTCTAAAGTGCTATCATAGTTGATTATACAATTCTATCATCCAAACAAAATTAATTAGAAATAAAAATAGATGGCTAAAATTCCGAGTTTAAAGGAAATCAGTAAACCGGAAGTGCGCTTTTACTGAACAGTTTCTTTTCAGTTTTCGACAAATTTCATTAAATTTGATACAAAAAACTGTAAAAATTTGTCAATTATAATTTTTGAGAACTGGAGTAAGAGAAAGTTGTGTGAATGTTTCACATCAGATTTTTTTTGAAGAGAAATAGAGAAACTATATATACTGAATATACAGAAATATATAGAAAGCAATTGCCACAAATTCAATAAGAAGACTACCGCACTTTGCAGTTGCCCGTTTATAGAAACTCACTCAATCATGACACCTCTCAAGCAAGTCCTGTACCCTACTACTTAATTTTGTACCCAAAGTCATAAAATCATTTTCATTTTTACAAAAAAATCTCCAAAATAACTTGATATAGAATTTCTTTGGAAAGTTGAAAAAATTATCTTTACTTATTTTCTGAAATGTTAATAATTCAATTTTGAAGTTTCTCGGTTATTCTAGCGTTAAAAATGAAATTTGGATTATTCTAATTATGGGCAACTTAAAACAAAAGTCCAAACAGAGTTGGTAAGACATTTTCTTTGGTCTTTCGGTAGGAATTTAAAAAATTTTCGGGGAGAATTCAATTTTATTTGGAAAATAAATTTGTGATTAATTTGTTCAATCGGTAATTCTATGTATATCTCATTATAAGATGATACTGAAAAAAATCAGTAAAATTTATCTATTTTTTTGCTGTGAGAAATATTATCATATCTGATGCCAAAATTTAGGAGTCGAAATTTTCTTAGATCGCCTCGTCGTATTTTTTCAAGAGAAATACAGAAAGTATATAGTCAGCAAGTGCCACAAGTTCTATAAGAAGACTACAGCAGATGGCAACCGAAGTTATTGATTATGTAAGAATACAAAACTAACACCTTATGTAAATTAATTTTGCCACTTCATAAAATTCCAGATCGTGATCAAAAGTACATGTTCATTGCTTGTACTTCATTCATTCTTGATAATTTGAATTTCATTCACTTTTTTTTGTTTTGTTTCAAACTACGTCATAATTAATTTTATTGTCAAGGTAAGTTAGAATAATAAAGTCACGTAGCCGTTCGTTTACTTTGTTATTTACTGGATGATATTCAGAGTAATGTAGTTTTATTCTAATTTTGTCTTCATGCTCGTTAATGCTCTTATTACATTATCATCACGGTCATTAGTGCTAAATACAATATAGCTATTAGTTTTCTAATAGTAAATAGGAGACTAAATATCATGAAAACGGTAGTAAAGATTTGGCAACTTTTAAAGCATTATATAATCAATTTAGTCATCTTTACCAAGTTCATCAAACATTGTTTTATGTGTAGGTTATTTATAAATAAGGCAATAAAAAGGCAAAGAACAATAAATAAAACATTATTATTTTTATAAGAATAATGATAAATTCAGTTTCAATAGTTGGCACCGTTGTCTCAGTATTTAAAACACTAGCTTCATAATGGATCAATGTTCATAACATAAAATAATTAGTTGACCGTTGATGAATTAGGTTATGAAGAAATTTGGTGAGGATCGGTCAAGAAAAAAACATTCAATTATGCCAACGTTTCGTACAGAGTTTCCTTATTTTTTTTTTCTGTAGAAGATTTAAAACATGGCACTAGTAACTTTTAATTTTCCTTATTAGATGCGGTAGAGAGAACGAAAACACCAGCCCACGTGCTGGGAAACTGTCCTCATAACATGCTTCTGATGACAAGGCGTCATCATAGGGCGAAGCATGGCATCATGGATCTGTTGAAGGAAAAACGGTACACCTGTTTTGAGGAGATATATGGAATAGACGACGATGTCTCGTCACGATACGCCGATATAATTGCTTTCGAGGAGAATAGTAAGCGACCCTATATTATAGATCCGACAGTTCGCTACGAGAGCAACGACAAAGATCAAGCAGCCAATTTAGCAGCTGAAAAGAAAAAGATATCCGAGAAGGGGATCAAATATTTCCGGAAGAAATATAGAGAGAGAGATTTGGAGAGAGGGACTTTGAAGTCCGAGGGTTTATGATTCGGCTCGAGAGGAGCAATCCCAAAAAGGACTTCTCAATTTTTTTGAGGAAATCGGTATTGAACCGACCAAACTGACTCCTCTGATTGAGGGAATTTTGTTGGACACGCTAGCTATATAGTCTGTAACCATATTTACAGTTAGTATGCACAATGAGTGGATTGATTTATTTTAATTCTAATTATTACTCATGTATATCTCAACGTGGATAAATACATTGTACATAACATTAATAACATTAATATCTTTATTAGTCTCCAAAATGTCTCACGATTGATTAGTATGCTGTGTTTTAGCAACTTAATATAATTATGCGGCTTCACTTTTGTAAATTTGTTTTTTTTACAATAAAGTGTTTCTCTCTCTCTTTCTCTCTCTGCGATATAACAAATGTGTATGTTCAAAATTCTTTCTCCAATCTTCACGACTATTTATATATTAAAGCCTTGATAAATTCAGGAAACTCTGTCGAAACGTTGGCATAATTGAATGTTTTTTTTTCTTGGCTGATCCTTTCCAAATTTCTTCATAACTTAATGTTCATAACCTTTATTAGGGTAGCATTCAACGATGACAAATTCTCTCGAAGTCTACATTTTGGTAAAACAGCGTTCAATGGATACGATGCCTCATTTCTAACGAAATGAAATCATCTGAAATTATTCCCGAAATGGTTGAGTAAAACTATCAGTTGTAAAAATTGTGCGAAACAAACAAAATGGTGATCAAGTCAATAATGACCGAGAGATAGAACAAGTGTATGCAAGCGTATTAGAGGATTATATCGAAAATTAGGTAAATTGTGAGATTCATTTAATAAAACACATTAAAACTGTAACCATTTGTTTCTTTATTAATTGTATTACCGTAAAAAAACTACAGTAAACTCCCGAATTAACCGGGCTAATGGTGGGGAGAGGCGGCACGGATAATCGAAAAACATGGATAATCCAAACTATATTAATTTCTAAAACACAACATTCTAAAGCAGACAATTATTATAACATGTTTAATGCTCATTATTATTAAGAAAATCTATGATTTTGGTTTGTTTGCAGGAATCTTTTAATGATTTTGATTTTAATATCAGTTCGAATTTTTCTAAGAGCTATTATGTCGTTATACTCGAATTCCTTCTTATTGATCGATGTACTCCAACAAAGTATCAACAGAATTCAGGGCCATGTTGTGTGACTAATGCGATTGTTAATTTCTTCTCCTTCACTTTCAGCTAATGTAATTCTTTAATGTAGCGAGCAAATATTTATACTCCAGACACCTCACTACCCGCTTCAAACATCTAAATACGAACACGTGCACACCTATAGAATGTTGTAAACATGAAATCAAGTAAATATTTAAAAAATACATAGGAGAGGAATGCACTTTATACAATAAAAGTGAGGCTGCTCAACTACGTTGAGTTGCAAAGCACACAGCTTGATAATCAGTCTCAACGGCATTCCTTAAGCGGTAGAAAAGTTGTTAATACCTATCAGCCAATCTGAGTAGCCAAATTGCAGAGCATAGTCATATAACATTATCAACAAACACGCAACCTATGGATAAGGCGTAGTCCATTTAGTAGTTAGTTTGCTCTGTGTTTAGCTCTCCCTTAAGAGGTCAGACATATATGTGGTGATTAATTATTACTAGAGAATCGAAACTGAAAGTCCAGAAGCTAGGAAAGTCAGATGTCTCGGTTCAATGCCCAAACCCTCGAGGAAGTCCCAAGTTAGCTTTGGGACAGTTCCTCGGGCTCCGAACCAAAGTCCACGGACTACATATTCCCTTTCTCCGAACCACTCTCTGAACTTTTCTTTATAGAAAGGAGTGCACTTTTCGTATATAGCCTTCTTCTCATCGTGTACCTTTGTGGCCGGCTGTAGGTCGTTGCACGCAAAGCGCACCGTATGGTCTATGATCCATGATACTTTACAGTTGTCCCTGAATGCAGCGTACTTGGTTGTCCCCTGGTTGTCCACTCCATATAGCTCCTCCATACATTCATATCCCTTTTCCTTGAGAAGGTCCGTGATAGGTGTTTTACCCTGTGGTGACGTCGCGTTATGAGGAGCATATTATGCGAACAGCTTCCCAGCACATGTGCTGGTGTTTCTGTCTCTCTGTGGCATATGCGACAGAGGGGTCCAATATTCTCTCCATACACACCGGCATTTACAGATACGACTCGCAGGGGCGCGTAGTTTACATTGAGTTTCATGCATTGGTCTATTCAGAACCCGAAAGAAGCTGCTTATCGTATTCAAATTTATTTCCATTCGGGTTATCTTTAAAATAACTTACTCCGATTCCCTGCCATCATAATTATTTTTTAAATTAAATTTATGCATGGATAATCCGCAAACCGGATAAACGGGAGTTTACTGTACTTTGAAAAAAAGGAAGATAGCATGGCAAGAAAAAAATGTTGGAACACTGAAGTATAAACGCGAATATAGATTTTCAGACTAATTATAAATGTAGGTAAGTTTATTTTCTGCAATAATACATCTCAATATTAAAAAATATCCTACAAATAATCTATTTCATATGATGTAGAAACAGTTTTGGGGAAAAATCAACTAATTTAATGAATTTTGGACTTATTAATATTTTTCCTTATGAAAATTTGCTACAAAAGATTCCAGAAAGTTTTTCAGAACCTCTTGGATTTGGTTAAAAAGTAATTTGTTTCAAAAAAAGATATTGAAACTTAATTATTACTTTCTGCTTGCTGCTGTAAATGGAAGAGTTACGATCGTGACAGTATTCTGGATATTGTGTTTACACGGAAATACATGTTTTGATATCTCTTGAGCATGAAGAAATGTTTCTAAAATAGTGTGTCCGTGTGTGTGTGTGTGTGAGAGAGAGAGAGAGAGAGAAGTGAGAGACAAAGAGATAGAGAAATATCTAAAAAAAAACGAAGCACAGTTATATAACAGTAAATTCCGTGAAGGAAAAGGATTGTGAGTTTCGGTCTTTTTAAAAAAATAAGAAAACTTAAATTCTTGCTAACGTTTCGACAAATATATTGTCTTTTTCAAGGCATAAAAAAATTAAATAAAAACTATTAAATAATCTTCAAAACATATCAAACTTAAACACTTATGAATAATTTTGAAACTAAAAAGTTGAGAATACCTCAACAACACAGAGAATAGTGAAACGTGTCGAAACTTTGGCAATAATTTAAGTTTTCTTATTTTTTTTAAAAAGACCGAAACTCACAATTCTTTTCCTTCATATAAGGATTGTCGAGGATATAAGGAAGAAGGTTTCTCGAAGAATCTTCCATAGTAAATTCAGTCAGCAACCTATCTACCACGTTCTTATTACAGCCAGTCTGTCTCTTAATATATCTCTCGCTACCTAACTTCTATTTAATTGTAAAGTCCTTGCAGTGTGTTCTATTACATTATACGTTCAGCATATCATCTACCAGTTTATTTCTTCTTCATCATTCTTAAATTCATTCTCTCCATTTCTCTCCTTCTCACATCCATTATAGCTTATAATGGCAATTTAAATTTAAGCCTAACTCTCAGAGAGTTAGGACGCTCAAACTTCATAGTCTTTTTAGCTACCATCTCATACCATCGTTCTATCATCGCATCTCGGATTTTTCTTTCCGTCAATCTTAGAAAGTGCAATTTTACAGAAATCATTTTTTTCTCTTTTCGGAATTTCTCTCGAAAAATACTTGTTTATCTGAATATCTTATATGGTAGCGCCTTCTATCGTAGATACGCTTGGGATCCGAACCATTAAAGATTCATAGGAACCGAAGAGCGAAGAAGCAGACATTAAATGAATCAAAAGTTACTTACTCCCCCATCTAGGCCAGACTAGTAAGGGAGAGTTGAATTCATATAAATAGAGCGGCAGTTCAGTTCAGGGCAGTTTTACAACAGTTATACAACAGTAAATTCAGTCAGCAACTATCTACTACGGCCTTATCACTCAGCTAGTCTGTCTCTTAATAAATCTCTCGTTACCTATCTTCTATTTAATAGTAAAGTCCTTGCAGTGTGTTCTATTACATTATACGTTCAGCATATCATCTACTAGTTTATTTCTTCTTCATCATTCTTAAATTCATTCTCTTCATTTCTCTCCTTCTCACATCCATTATAGGTTGTAATGGCAGTTTAAATTTAAGCCTAACTCTCAGAGAGTTAGGACGCTCAAACTTCATAGTCTTTTTAGCTACCATCTCATACCACCATTCTATCATCGCATCGCGAATTTTTCTTTCCGTCAACCTTGGAAAGTGCAATTTTAATGAAATCATTTTTTTCTTTTTTCGGAATTTCTCTCGAAAAAAGCTCCATAAATTTCACTTAAATTTGGAATGTTTGATGACTGTGGGTGTGAGATAGGTTGTAGCAGTAGCTTGTGGCGTGAACGGTTTAGTGAAGGGCTTGTGAGTATATATGTTTATGAGAGAAGTATCAGAAATCAGAAAGTAGTCACCGCGGCTAACAATAAATATATTCTATTAAAATAATAACTATAAGTTATTTGCAATGAATGTATAAACTTTATTAATGTATTGTGGAAACTAGTTAGATTGATTTTACTTAAGGTTAACACTTAAACTGGCAGTGATGTTTACTGGTAGAATGTCTAGTTTAGACTGTTTTTGTTTGAAAGCAGAATGCAGACTGTTCGAAAGAATGCCTTCTCTTTTTAGTTCAAATCTTCTCCTTCCGAGAAGAGCAAAAGACAAAGGTGATAGAGTTCTATGAACTCTTCTTGTAACTGTAGTCTTCTACCTGGGTGTACCCTTTTTGCCAGCGAATGTTCGAATATTCTTGAAATAATATTTTTCACATAAAATATATTTCTGTCATCCATCACAACTGAAATGAATGCTGATTTTTATTCGAAACATTTTGACAGAAAAAAACTGTTCTAAAGGAGTTCTGGACGAACTCTCTTAAGTGTTAGGCTTAAATTTAAACTGCCATTACAACCTACAATGGATGTGAGATGGAGAGAAATGGAGAGAATGAATTTAAGAATGATGAAGAAGAAATAAACTGGTAGATGATATGCTGAACGTATAATGTAATAGAACACACTGCAAGGACTTTACTATTAAATAGAAGTTAGGTAACGAGAGATTTATTAAGAGACAGACTAGCTGAGTGATAAGGCCGTAGTAGATAGTTGCTGACTGAATTTACTGTTATATAACTGTTGTAAAACTGCCCTGAACTGAACTGTCGCTGTCGCTCTATTTATATGAATCCAACTCTCCCTTACTAGTCTGGCCTAGATGGGGGAGTAAGTAACTTTTGATTCATTTAATGTCTGCTTCTTCGCTCTTCGGTTCCTATGAATCTTTAATGGTTCGGATCCCAAGCGTATCTACGATAGAAGGCGCTACTATATAAGATATTCAGATAAACAAGTATAATTCCTTCCTGCTTTATTTATTTATAATGTAAACGTTTAGTAAACATTACAAGTTTAAATAAAGTTTATTAATTACAATTGTAATAATAATTGCAATTAGAGTATGTATTGTGAGTGTTGCACACCTAAATTATTTTGTACATGTATTTAGACTAAATTTCATTTAAAACCTTCCAAGGTTAAACAGTTCTACAAATAAATAACTAACCAATGTAACTCCGAACTATATTTAAAAAATAAAAAATAAAAATAAAAAAAAACCTGTTTAGGAAGAGAAAATAATGTTCACTAATTTGGAATGTTTTGCAGTTGGATCATTAATAATGTCAATTTGGCAGCTGTATGGAAAACAAGAAAAGCAAATTTTTGCTAGAGTTTTGAAAAAATTTTAACCGACTAATTTATGTAAACTTAAGAATAATTAAATAAAAATTAAGATGCCAAGAAATGAATTGGCTTTTTTGTAAATGCTATTGTTGTTTTTTTTTTCTCACTTTCTCTTACTCTGTAGTAACAGGAAGTATTGCAATCGTGCCAGATTTTTCTTAGAAATTCAGTATTCACGCGGAAATATATGTTTTGGAGTCCTATGAATACGAACATTTTTTTTATGTGCTATATTATGTGTTAACAAAATATCTTAAAAATGAAAACTTGTAGAAACTTCAAACTTGATATTCCGTTTAGGTAACTACTAACCCCCCCCCCATCAAACGTCAAGATTTCAGGCAAAATCCATCAATCAGAAGTGCTACTTTACTGAATGTTTTTTTTTTCCCCCAATTTTTCGTAATTTTCTTAAAAAACAGTTTCAACGATTTTTTTCTTTAAATATCGTGTACTATCTACATACATTTTATTGTATACTATCTACATACATTTTATTGTATACTATCTACATACACTATATTTTAAATGTAAATTTACTAATTTCTTCCAAAATTCAGGTGTTTAATGCAGTGAACAGAGCTATTATGTGTTACGGAAGCCAGGCGTGGGGCGGAAGATAATATAAACAGGTTGACTGGTTATTTACTATTTTTATAAAAAAAATTACTAAGATTATCCCAGAATACGCCCGATTATGTTATAGTTTTAGAAGCCCAGATTGCACCAATATATCTCTACACATTAAAGCTCCATCATGATTATTTACTTAATCTCCCAGAAAATAGATATCCTAAGCTTTTGGCGCTTGAGATTATTAAGAGAAATATTTACTGGTATCGGGACTGTAATGTGATAACAAGAAGGAGTGATAACAGAAATATATAATTTTTAATTATAAAAATTATAACTAGTGGTGCCAGCTAGACGCTATTATTCAATACAATAGCTGCGTTCAGTGCACGGTCAAAGGACCGCCCGCCAAAGACACACCGCTTTCACAAGGGTCAACAAATCACTCAAAAGACCGATTACCTGGCTACAGTCCTTTGATAACTACCATCACCTGTCGCCACACCTGTTCACCGACGTATTCAAGACCTAGGGTCAACACACGGCAATAAACTAAACACTCTAAAGACCGACCACCTCGCTACAATCCTTTGATAACCGCCAACACCTGTTCAAGAACTAGGGTCAACACATGGCAAGAGATGTTTGAGTGTGACCCGTAATTACAAGACTTGCCAATGTGTGGGGATGGCAATATAAGGCATCTCTACAGGAAGTGGGAGGACTATTCTTCAGTATTTCATCAGCATAACATCAAGATTCTACGAGTGGCATAATTCATACATCGGAGCGCGTCCCTATCTAAGTATTAAAACATATATTATTTATCAATCATTATAGTTGGTGCATTCTAGTTAACATTTAAATCATTTTAAATTAATTGTAGTTTATCTTTTCTAACGTTTAAATTATTGTTAAAATATACATATATCTATTTTCGTAAATTCGTAATTCATATTCTGAATAACAACTCTCTAAAATCTCTATCTCCCAACTACTCATCGCATCACACCACCTCTCCAAGACATCTGAACCCATTACAACTGATGGTACCGGTGGGATCAGAACATCCAATATCTGAACCCATTACAGGACCTACAAAATACTAATAATGAGTATGGTTTAGCATATGATTTTTAAAAACAATAGCTACAACGACAATAGGAATAATTTTTTTATAAAACTTAAAAGATAGAATTAAGTTAGCTATCACAGAAGCAGTAAATATCAAGGCGAGGTATTCTTTATTTAGTGTGACGTACAAACTATTACAGTATAATTTGAAAGATGAAGCAGCCTATTTTAATGATAATTTTAATACGAGTCATGTCCAGAAAGTAAGTGTACTGAAGCTCTCACGGCCGGAGGGATTTTGTTTTCGACATGTTGGCTACACTGTCGTGTAGCCTGATTCCTCCCCTCCGCAACGAGACCGGTTCGAGGTCAGTACGTTGAGAACTGTCGACGCGACAATACGTTTCGTGAAAAATGTCAATCCAATCTCCCGCCAAGTGTGAAATATTCAAGGTCGGGCAAGAGTTTTTGAGACGCTACAAACTCCATGGAGATGAATTTCTCCGCTCCATCATTACTGGAGATGAAACTTGGGTTGCACACTACACACCTGAAACCAAAAGGCAGTCTCAACAGTGGCGTCACACCTCTTCACCCTCACCCAAAAAGATCAAAACCACAATTTCAGCCAAGAAAATCATGGCATCCGTGTTTTGGGACTGTCAAGGCATAATTTTAATTGAATATATGCCTCAAGGGGAGACCATCAACGCTGCAAGATACTGTGAGACCCTAAAAAATTGCGGAGGGCGATTCAGAACAAAAGGAGAGGCATGCTGACAAAGGGAGTCTGCCTGCTGCACGACAATGCCAGACCACACACTGCTTGCCTCGTTTAAATGGGATGTCCTGAACCATCCCGCGCATTCCCCTGACCTAGCACCTTCAGATTACTATCTCTTTACCTCCCTGAAGCTGCACATGGGTAGAAAAAGGTTTTCAACCGACGAGGAGGTGAAGGGGAGGTGGAGAAATGGACGAAGGGGTTGGCGGGAAACTACTTCGAGGAAGGCATCAAAAAATTAATACCCCGGGCACCACCGCATTGAGAGGAATGGCGACTATGTCGAAAAATAGCTTACATGTGTACTAATCTAACCAGGTAATTTTTTTGTTCATATAAAAATTTTTGTAACCAACAAAAATTCAGTACACTTACTAACTGGACATGCCTCGTACAAACGACATAGGACTGATTATAAAGATGAAAGCCGAGCTATTAAATTTAAATTATAAAAGATATAATAGTGATATGTCTCAAGTATGCTCTATGTGTAATACAAATGAATTGGAGTCTGTATTTCATTTTGTGGCGACGTATCCCATATTGGAAGTTAGAATTTCTTATTTCAATAAGGATTTATTGACAATAGTCCAATTGACAGGATCAGAGACATTTTCCGTGGTAGCCTGCTTCATTTTATGGTCATCGACCGGTTTCGGGCGTTCGTCCATCTTCAGGACGTGTTTGTCAGACAGTGTGATAACACAGACTTGCATAGAGCAAATTCAGTTTATACACCAATTGACAGAATTTTTAAACGGGAAAAAATGGGATGTAGTATTAAAAAAACTGTAGGATGGCTCTTAACTACAGACAACAACTTGTAATCTTACATAAATTTATATTCTGTTTTGTTTTATTGGTAGGAAATTTTTATTTTACTTCAAAAGTAGGTTTTCAGTTATGTTTCGAAAAAAATTGTACTTTTATTTTATTTACTATTTTTTATTTATAATTTATTGTTATCCTTATAAATTCCCCTCTCCCCTGATGGTTTATACCAAGGGTACCTGTCTTTATGTATAGATTATTTTTTACTTTCTCTTACTCCTAGTAGAGGAAGTATTGTAATCGTGTCAAATTTTCGATATCGAGTTTTCACCGGAAATATCCGTTTTGAGGTCCCCTGAGTCCAAAAAAGTGGTTTTTAGCGAATGGTCTGTGTGTGTGTGTGTGTCTGTGTGTGTGTATGTATGTGAACAGCATAGCTCAAAAACGAAAAATCGTAGAAAGTTCAAACTTGATATTACGTTTAGGTATCACCATGGGATCTGACGGTGCGTTATGTGTCAATATTCCTCAACCGGAAGTACCACTTTACTAGTTGTTTTTTTTACGTTTTTGCAATTTTCTCAAAAATGGCTCCGAAGATTTTCTTTAAACTTGGTATATCAACTACACATACAAAGAGCTACAACTTTTATTTGAAACATTTCTCCAGGAAAATTCATTTAAGGGCACTTCTGGGGGAGGGGTGGGGTTAGGTTTTCATCTTAACTGCTGTTTCAGTATATTAGACAATTCTGTCATCTAAATAATGTTAATTAGAATTAAATATGTTGTTGAAATTCCGAGTTTGAAAAAAAAAATAGATAACCGGAAGTGCGTTTTTACTGAAATATAATTTTCAGTTTTCTGGTATTTTCTCGAAAATGGCTCCAACGATTTTCTTTAAAACCAGCGTTGTTAACTATACATATAAAGAGCTACAACTTTTATTTGAAACTTTTCCCCTGATAAATTCATTTAAGGGGACTTTTGGGGGAGGGGGGTTATGTTTTTCTTTAAAATGCTATCACAGTTGATTATACAATTCTGTCATCCAAATTGAAATATGACCCAAATTCCGAGTTTCAAGGAAATTAGTAAACCGGACAGTTTTACTGGACAGTGTTTTCACTTTTCGACGAATTTCATTAAATTTGGTACACTAACTATAAAATTTGTCAATTATAATTTTGAGTACTGGAGTAAGAGAAAGTTGTGTGAGTGTTTCACACCAGATTTTTTTTTTTTACGATACAAATAATTATATGATTATTTTCTTTAATATGAACATCTTGATAAGTAATGTTTTCTTTTTGTAATAATGTTTTAAATAAAGATAGTTTATTATTATTATTACTATCTACATACATAAAAACCTAGTTTTTATGTGCAAAATTTTCCCAGGAATATAGATTTTTTTGGGGGGTTCTGGGGGGAACAGTAGCGGCTATACTTTCCACTAAAGTATCACTTCAGTATAATATATGGTTTTACCATTTACATAATATTAATATACATTGAAAATATTATAGAATTCAAAATTTCGGAGAAAATCGGTTAACCGATATTGTAACTTTATAGAATAGGTTTTTCGAGTTTTTTTTTGGAATTTACTCGGAAACGACAAAATGACTTCCTTTAATACTTGGTATGCTAACTTTATTGATAAAAACTTATTTATTTTGTTTGTAACTTTTTTTTAGCAAAAAAAAAATTATTTGTGGAGTAAAATATAAATTTGTGGAGTTAATTTCAAATTTTATATGTAGCTGGTTCAGTGTTTTTAGAGCGCTCTAGTGGGCCATAATACAATCAATCATCTCTTCTCTACCTGCCAAGATTAATAGGTTGGTATTTATTCCCCCACTTTATTTATGTTTGGCCAAATACATAACACTGAGTTTAAAGAAAATTTGACATTTTATATATTATAATTGTAATAAAATGGAGTAGGAGAAAGTTGTGTGAGTGTAAATATCATATATATATTTTCTTTTGCAACGATATTTTATTTATAAGAATTGTGAATGTATTTAACAGGGGTATGAGGAGGTAGTTAGGTTTGCCAAAATATGCGCCACTCTACTGTTCATTGGACTCGAGCCGGCTGTTGGTGTATCTTTGGAACACATGTCTGGTCAAGCTATGGATAGCTTCACAGCATTCATCCCTTAGGATTACCTCAGTTGGTTATCGGCAGTCCTAGATGCTTTTTGAGGGTCCGGGATAGGGCTAATAGTGAAAAGTTGCTGTGCCTTTTATGGACCTCTCTCAGGCATCTGGCTGGATATTGTTGATTTAAAAAGGCACCTCTAGGTAATGAGGCTCTATGATAGACCTCTTTTGTACAGTTTGTGAGACGGCCAAGATACACCTATCCATCTTATGATAGATTTCTTGGAAATTAAGTTCAGGCTGTTTGGACGGTTCATGATGTCTGAGCATAGACTACTACTTCCTTTAAGGTTATGGTCCGATTTTTTTGGACTGTGTAACCAAGGTGAATCTTGGGTAGGTTCAGACTTCGGACTGGATTTCTATTCTAGACCCAGTTGTTGTATTTCTTTTGCCTGTAGATTGCGTAAGGCGTTTGTGATAATGAACTGCACAACTTCTTTTAGAGCTTTAAAATAATCTGTATAAATCCTAGATGGTAGTGAAATTGCCAGCACTACAATCGAATGAAATGATAAACACAAAAGTTTGATAAAAAAAAAAAGCTTATAGAATATCAGAGACATTTTCCCTGGTAGCCTGCTTCATTTTGTCCTGGTCATCGACCAGTTTCGGGCGTTCGCCCATCTTCAGGATGCATTTTTCAGACAGTGTGACAACACAGACTTGCACAGAGCAAATTTAGTTTACACACTCAATATTTAATAAAAAAATACACTAAATGAAACAGGTTACCATGGAAAATGTCTCTGATGCTTTCCAGCTCTGCGGAACCAACACCACAACAGCATATAGAATAGTCAGGATTAGTATTTACTGCAGTCTTATCATTATTATTAGTGTTGAAAAGGTGAAGTTCAATCGAAAGGTCATTAAAATTAGGTTTCCTTTCAACACTGATTAGATTTGGACAGAAGGAATTATGGGAATTTTTTTGCTTCAAGTAATATGTTATCAGACTCTAATAATAATTAATGATTTAAGTTTAAATTAAATTTATAATAAATATTTACTAATTTGATTTTTTGAGAAAATTAATATTGAATAATTTTAATATCATAAAATCTGATGTGAAACATTCACACAACTTTCTCTTATTGTAGTTTATAAAATTGTGATTGACAAATTTTATAGTTAATATATCAAATTTAATGAAATTCGTCGATGTTTTTATGGAGAAAATCGCACAAACTGAAGAAAAAAAAACTGTTCAGTAAAAATGCACTTCCGGTTTACCACTCGTATATAAAGTGATAGCACTTTACAGAAATCCTTATGTAATCCAGATTGCCGGGAAATCCATGTTGCGTGTGTGTACGAAGTTTTAAGGAAATCATTTGAGCAGTTTTTGGAAAAAAATTTGTAACAAAAACATCTGAATATATATAAATTTAAACTTTCTAGGATTTTCGGTTTTTAAGTTATGCTGAACGAACAAACACACACACACAAACTTATTGACCCATTGTTAAAAATCAATTTTCCATATTTAGATGACCTCAAAATATATATTTCCTGTATAACTCAACTCAATTTCGAAAATCTGGCAACACTGCAATCATTTCTCTTGTAAAAATGTTGCTTTCCATGCTGTCGCACCTTGGGCTGAGACTGTTTTTTTTTCTTTTAATTTAAGGCGCGTCAACATCTATAGTCATTGGCGCCCGGAACCTTCTTAGTGCACTGCTGCCTCCGAACAGTGTTCTCTCGTTACAGACAACACTGTCCATCACAGGACAGTGAGCTGCAGGGGCTCCTAGGAAGAGAAAATCTAAGGGTAACAAAGCTGGACTCGAACCCGGGTCCTCCGTATGGGTGATTTGTAATTATTATTATTATTATTTCTTTTTTTTAACCTTAGTAACATACTGGATATGATTTAATAATGTACGGCGGAATCCAAGCACATTACTATACTCAGAATTTCCGGACAATATAGCACATGTTTAACACAACTGCTTTCTGGAGAACCTTATAAATATTTCGGTCCAATTCCAGAGTGGCTATACTTTCGCGCAATTCGTGGGGCACTATCCCAGTTGCCGAGAGGACTATGGGTACTATTCGGACAGCCTCCAGTTCCCAGTCTCTTTATTTCGGACCCAAACTCTGCATACATCCGCTTTTATTCCGCCATTACTTGTAGGAGGTTGTTGGTATTCGGAACTGCAATGTCCACCAACGTTACTGTTCTCCACTCCTTGTCATAAAGCAGAAGATCGGGTCGGTTGTGGTGGACTGTTCTGTCAGTGAGCACATTATATTTATTATTATTATTATATAATATATTAATAATATTATTATTATTATTATTATTATTATTATTATTAGTTGTTAGTGGGGAAGGACCTAGTCCTACCCTATGCAAAGCCTAACTGGGCCCATATAGCTACCACAAAGAAAATAACATTAAACCGGGTCTAGAACAAAAATCCAGACCCTGGTCTAATCTACCTAAGATTAACAACAGTCCGAACAAATTGGACCAGAAACCTATAGCGAACAAGGGATCCAACAATAGACTTCTTAGTATAGGTCGCGGTGGAAAAAGGCTCACCTTCCCTTTTGTTAATTTAATCTAACCTTATAGCGAAATAGCCTAAGTTCAGACATCTTATTCCGACTAAATGTCCAAGCAATCTATTATAAGAGAGATAAGTGTTTCTTCCTCCGTTTCACAAACTCTAGAAAAGATTTTTGGCCCTAAGGCCCCATTCCCTAGAAATGTGTCTTTAAACCATAATTGCCCAGTAAGGGTTCCAACCAGATGCCTCCAGAGAGAGAGGTCCGTGAAAGACATAGCAACATATCTGTATTAGTCCCTGTCCGGACATGCAATAAGCATCTTGGACTGCCGACAATCTCCTGAAGTATAGATGAATGATGTGAAGTTGTCAATGCCTGAAAGCTTAATAGAAATATATTTAAAGGTATAACAGCAACCAAAGAGAGTAAAGGGAAGAGAAACGAACCTAACCACTCTCACGGACTGGAGTGGGAGAAACATATATATATAGAGCGCAGGACAGTCCAGAGATATACAGTTCAATGCAGTTCATACTACTGAGTTTATACAGCCAATCACTACGTGTCATTACCCATTTTCCACTCTACCATACAGTATCATTACAAGTGTAAAGTCCAGGCAGACAGTGTCACTCATTATTATTATACATAGTTAACCAGTGTTAACCCTGTCTTCTTATTTCATCAACCAGACCTAAATTCTCTCCACCTAACTCATCCATTATAAAGGTATACCAACAAACAGTAGGCTCCGGGACCTATGAAAGGAAGAGAGGCGTCAAATTTGGCAAAGCTATCTACCTCCTCATACCCTGTTGATTTGTTAAATACATCCACAAATCTTAAAAATAAAATACCCTTGCAAAAAAAAAAAAAGAAGATATTATGATTCACTAAAGAGGATTCCACTTCTTGGCATTTATAAATATAAGTTAATTTATGGTTCATTTAAATTCAATTTAAAAAAACATTGTGTCCTTCTATTCAATAAATTGGTTCTTAATTTTATTTAATAATAGTTTATTTCTATTAAAGTTGAGGTTAGGATTAATAACTAAACACATATATCTTCAATTAATAATGATTATATAGCCTTAATCAAAATAAATTTGTTTTGCTCTATTATTATTGGTTAAACATTGAAGATAATCCAAAAATTTATTAGACTATATATCTGTTTTAATTTCATTGCTACTAAATTTTAACCATTGTTTATGACCGTGAAAATGTTAATAAAGTGTTTAAAAAAAATGTTAAAAAATTAAATGCTGTATTCAATCAAAGTATATGCCCTTCAGTTCTTTTTTTTAAGATAAATGAAATTATTATTTATAAAAATATTTTTATAAAAGTATAAATATTTAAATTATAAAAAATGAGATAGTAAAAATTTGGTGTTTTACTTACCAACATGTCTCCTTCTACGGGCAAAATCTTGTGTAACCCTGGAGCGCATATTATTAGCATAACTTCGTTGTGGAGCCGTCCTTGCTAAATTTCTTCCAACTCCTCCTTGAATCCTAAACAAAAGAAATTGTAAAAGATTGGTAAGTTAATGACATTTGTATTATTAGCTGATTGGCTGCTATATTAATGATTAATTTTTAAGTTTTTTTTTTATAATTAAGATCTGGTGTGAAGCACTCATTCATATGACTTTTTCTTTTAATGCAATTAATATACTTTCTATTGATTGATTTATTTTAAAAGGGTATTATCCAGTTACAAGTTGTAAGTATAGTTAAAAATGTAAATAGGTGTATCCGAAATAAAACTAAGCAAAAAAATGTCGTATTTCCAATTAACCGATTTTTTTTTTTTTTTAAACGCGGAATTTGCCAGCACATTTAATTTTTATTAGGGGAGGGATTAGCTAAGTGGTAAGCGCGTTGGACTCCCACGCGGAGGACCCGGGTTCGAGACCAGTGCTACCCTTAGATTTTTTTCTTCCTAGGAGCCTCTACAGCTCACTATCCGGTAATGGACAGTGTTGTCTGTAACGAGAGAACACTGTCCGGAGCCCGGCAGTGCACTGAGAAGGCTCCGGGCGCCAGTGACCATAGATGTTGACGCGCCTTAAATTAAAAAAAAAAAAAAATCTGGTTTCATAATATTCACATTATTCTAAATTTAATTATTAGATTTATCAAACAGACATATTTCGTTTAGACTTGATATCTGCATTGTACCTTTATATTACCCTTTATTAAACACACACACACATATATATATATAGGTAGTGAATCAATCTGTAAAATACTGATCACAAACAAATGAGCAATCGAGTTTCTCAGCAATGTTTGTGCCGTTTTAAGAATAATCCAACCGATTTTCTGCACCGATTTGTTACGATGGATGAAACCGTGGGTTCACCACTTTACACCTGAGACAAAAAAAACAATAGTCCAAACAGTGGGTAGAAGACGGTGGCTCTGCACCGAAGAAAGCAAAGACAATTGCATCGGCTGAAAAGGTTATGGCTAGTGTTTTTTGAGGATTTCAAAGGGATTCTTTTAATTGGACTACCTGCCAAAAGATCTGAAAATTCTCTTTCACAAGGAAAATGCACCCGCCCACAAAGGCGCTTTGGCAATGGAAAAATTGTCGTATTTGAAGTATGAATTGTTGGCAGATCGTTACTATTGGCCAGATTTGGTTTGCACTGACTTTTATCTATCCCCAAACATTCAGAAATATGTGGCTGGAAAACGTTTTGGGTCAAATGAAGAGCTGATAGCAGCGATAAATGGATATTTTGAAGACCTTTCAGAATCGCACCTCAGGGACGGAATCCATTATTTATTGGAGAAACGTTGAACTAAAGGAAGACTACATTCAGAAATAATTGCATTTTTAAAATATAAAACTCATTTTTGCTACTACGTCAAGAATTTTTTACCTTGCCCAAGGTACAGAAGCATGGCAAGTTTGGAAAATCGAAACTATTTCAGGAAAAAAAACATGGGATGGATTTTAATCAAGACGCAATTGTTATCATTAAAACACCGAAATCAATTAATATGAGATGTGTCCATTTATAGCTCGACAAAGCCCTTTGTGAATACTAGATTTGACTGGTATTCCCTAAATCCTCTTAGGGAAAATTCTAATGAGTGAATGATTAGTGCTTTTCATAGTTTATACTAGTCTAAAATAGATTTTTTAGTGTCATATAAAAGTGTTTCTACATATCCGGTATATTATTTGTTAATTATAAACGCACTAGCCCTAGATTTAGTATTTAGTAATTCTTCAGCGAATACAATATAAATATTGTTCAATAATGAATTGTTTTATCTATTGGCAGTTTTGGATGTCTTTTGATTTGTATTTTATTTCTTTTTTTCACTTATTAACAAGATTGTAATTTATTTATCTCTTTTTTATCTCTCTTTCTCTCAAATTTTCGTTTCTTTTTTCTTTTCTTATATTTATTTTTCTTTTTAACTTTCAGTTAATATTCACTATTATTATTATTAAATTTGTGGTAAATAAATTTTGAAATTAATGGTAATATTTTGTTGAATTTATATTATATATATTATAAAAGGCACTGCCATAATTGTATCTAACCAAACCCTGGCAGACGGTTATCCTTGCCGTATTAAGTTTTCATATGTATTAATGAATGTATTTCTTTCTTTTTATGGTATTATGTGAAATAAACTTACTTATTATTATTATTATTATTATTATTATTATTATTATTATTATTATTATTATTATTACATATCCGGTTAAGAATTCCTTCAGCTGAAGAGCTTTCACCATTTATTTGTATGAGTTTCCCCCTTTTTACTTTCTCTTACTCCTAGTGTATGTCAAGTGTGGGTTATGTTTTTCTCGAAAGTGCTATCATAGATCATGATTATACAATTCTATCATCCAAACAAAATTAATTAGAAATAAATGAATGGCCAAAGTGCCGAGTTTTAAGAAATCTAATAAATCGGAAGTGCGCTTTTACTGAAAATTTTTCGACGTATTTCGTTAAATTTGATACACAAACTATTAAATTTTTAAATATTATTTTTGTGAATAGGAATAAGAGGAAGTTGTGTGAGTGTTTCACACCAGTTTTTTTTTTTATTGTGCATTGTTGTAAAACACAAGTGTTTTGTACTTTAATTTTTTTGTTGTTGTTTTCACATGAATAATAAAGATTAAAGTAAACCGATTAAAAGGAAATTCCGGAAGGATACGGATTTAAACTATTCGACGATGTTTTTATACGTTTGAATAATATGAAGAAACAGGAGCTAAAATTTAAACCGGAAATTACTAATTAACAGTCTAATATTTTGAGAAAACTCTAATTTATACATTTAAGATTTTGACATATCAAGTTTATTACTTTTACTTGAATGAAAATTAGAAATAAGTAATATAATAATTACGAGAGTGTTGTTGCCGATGTTTTAAATGAAGACAAACTATTGCACATACACTTTCAATTTATATATTTGACATTTGACTGAAGAAGAAAATAGTGTACACACGAATAATTTGGGAGACTGCGAGCTATAGAGTAGTGATGGTAGCGTTGTACGGTGGAGTTGGCGCTGCGGTGAGTTTTCTTGATGGTTTAACTGGTTAGAATACTTACTAGTTCTAACAATTGTTTACTTCAGTGATTTTCAACCAGTGTGCTAAGGTGTGCAAAGAAAATTTTGAGAAAATATTAATTAATTAAATCATTACAAAGTAAGTCAAAAGCATAATAAAGTGTAAATATCAAAATTAAAACCTCTTTAAATAGATAATACGTGTATATCATTGTTATAATAAACTTTACAGATATAATCAGGTATATTACATTAATAGAAAAATAAAATAATTACAAATAAATTTTCATAATTTTATCATCGCGTCTTAAATTCTTTGATGGTGCGTTCTGTTTGTGTTAATAACTAAATCGAAAAAAGTATACTTTTTTTTTGTTTTTGTTTTTGACTGCTGTTAGAGGAAGTAATGCGGTCATGTCAAATTTTAGATAACGAGTATTCACCGGAAGCACACGTTTTGAGGTCCCTTGAATACAAAAAAATTGGTTAAGTTTTTAAATGGTGTATTTGTGTGTGATCTAACAGGAACTTACTTGTCAAAATTTCTCAACCAGAAATAGAAAACAGCGCTTAATGAACTTTAATTTTTGTGGCAATTTTCTAAAAAACGGCTTCAACGATTTTCTAGAAACGTGTTAATATTAACAACAAAAATACAAAGAGCTATAATTTTTATCTGAAACATTACTCATAAAAATACATTATTCATAGGGAAGGGAATAGTGTAAAGGACTTCCACACGGAGGAGCCGGGTTCGAGTCCAGCTGTGCTACCCTTAGATTTTTCTTCCTAGGTGCCCTGTACAGCTTACTGTCCGGTAGTGCACAGTGTTGTCTGTAACAAGGGAACACTTTCCGGAGGTTCGCAGTGCCACTGAGAAGCTTGGGCGCCAATGACCATAAATATTGACGCGCCTTCAATTTAAAAAAAAAAAAAATCTGGTGTGAAACACTCACACAACTTTCTCTTACTCCAGTACTCAAAATTATAATTGACAAATTTTATAGTTAGTGTACCAAATTTAATGAAATTCGTCGAAAAGTGAAAACACTGTCCAGTAAAACTGTCCGGTTTACTAATTTCCTTGAAACTCGGAATTTGGGTCATATATTAATTTCTAGTTATTTCAATTTGGATGACAGAATTGTATAATCAACTGTGATAGCATTTTAAAGAAAAACATAACCCCCTCCCCCAAAAGTCCCCTTAAATGAATTTATCAGGGGAAAAGTTTCAAATAAAAGTTGTAGCTCTTTATATGTATAGTTAACAACGCTGGTTTAAAGAAAATCGTTGGAGCCATTTTCGAGAAAATACCAGAAAACTGAAAATTATATTTCAGTAAAAACGCACTTCCGGTATCTATTTTTTTTTCAAACTCGGAATTTCAACAACATATTTAATTCTAATCAATATTATTTAATGATGGAATTGTTTAATAACTGGAATAGCAACTTTATTAATCCTAACCCGCCCATCCCCCATAACCCCTTAATGATTTTTCCAGAGAAATGTTACAAATCAAGTGTGTAGCTCTTTGTATGTGTAGTTGAATCTACTAAGTTTAAAGAAAATCGTCGGAGCCGTTTTTGAGAAAATTGCAAAATAGTAAAAAAAATAACTTGTAAAGTGGTACTTCCGGTTGAGGAATTTTGACAGATAACGTACTGTCAGATCCCATGGTATACCTAAACGGAATATCAAGTTTCAACTTTCTACGGTTTTTCATTTTTTAGCTATGCTGTTCACATACATATACACCCATTTGCTAAAAACCACTTTTTTGGACTCAGGGGAATTCAAAACGGATATTTCCGGTGAAAACTCAATATCGAAAATTTGACACGATTACAATACTTCCTCTTACTAGGAGTAAGAGGAAGTAAAAAATTGAAGACAAAAATTTAGTAAAAAAAAATTACAAATCTGAAGTAAATTTGTCAATTAAGTCTATGAAAACTGCAGAAAGAGATAGTCGTGTGTGTCCTTATTTTTTGCACCACATTTTCTGTGTATATATAATTACTAACCTATAAAAAGAACCGGAACTTTAAACTTGAAAAGACGATAACGCCAACATAATTTCTCAAGTTAACCTTCAACTACCCACTTACACATATGGTTATGTAATTAGTACTTGCAATACTATTTTATGAAGTCACAATCATTTGTCCTGATTAATATTAAAGAATGGGAGTTACGTTTTTTGTTTTTTTTTTTTAATTGAATAACCTGTATAATACAATAAGATTAATAAAATAATGAATAATTTTTAGTTGTTTAGTTGGTAACACCCTGTTTTGTGATAAAAATATCTTTTAAAAGAATGTTTAGAACATTACAAAAAAATTATAATTTTTTGAAAATTAGCTATAAGTTTACACTAATTGCACTGGACTTGTAATGCTTTTATAGAATAAAAGGTGAGAGTAGATGTATGAGACGATGCATGTATATGGTTGAATCTGGTAGATAGATAGATCTCTCACTGGCTTACATATACAGGTTCTCCCACTCTAGCCTGCTTAAGTCAGAGAGTACCAGAGAGGGTCTGTCTTCTCTCTCTCTTAATTCTCTCTCTAGCCATTACAGAAGTAATAAATAAATAAAAAAAACAGTTTTCTTAGTTTTTCCTTACTCCTAGTAAGAGAAAATATTATAATCGTGTCAAATTTTCAATATCGCGTTTAATTTACTACTTTTACTAAATGATTTTCTTTTCTTTTTTTCACTTTTTCGCGATTTTCTCAAAAATGGCTCCAACGATTTTCTTGAAAGATTATAATATATCAACTACACATACAAAGAGCTTACAATTTTTATTTGGAATATTTCTCCGGAAAAATTCATTTAAGGATACTTTCGGGGGACGGAGTGAGGTTACGGTTTCTTTCTAAAGTGTTTATTTCAGTTTATTATACAATTCTACCATCTAAATAATATTAATTAGAATTAAATATGTTGGTGAAATTCCGAGTTTGAAAAAAATCGGATGAACCAGAAGTGCGTGTTCGGTATTTATCTAAATTTAAATTTGCCGCCGTAAAAAAATTTTAATAATTAAATATATAATATAACTATAGGCAGTGTCCTAATTAGAGAGTGGGGGTAGTCCCTTGGTTGGCCCTCCACTGACTCAGACACAAGTTAACACTCAAGCAAGCAACAAAGTGTATGTGCGATTATTTGCCTATGCGATTTAGATTTCCGCTTTTCCTTTTAATGAGAAACCCATGCGTTCCATCTGGTTTTCCTCGGAGTTAGTAGTGAGAAGTCGATTTCTTGTCGGGTGAGTGTCTCCGGATTCTCCCGGCCTGTTAAGGTTGAACGGCCAAGCACTTGGTCTACAGCCTTCGATGTTGCTTCTCCGGCCTTACAGCTTTCCTGGAGCCCGTTTAAATACTTCATCTATTCTTATCAGCCGTACTGTGTGGACAACGACGCTGGAATTACAGGCATATGGTTCTTTTTTGTTCCCTTTCCTGTCTCCTATTTCCTTCAATTCCCCATATGAGCTGAAGGACTTCAGTCGGACCACACTAATTTTAAAGGTGTCCGCGTTTAAAGGTAAGCGCCACTCCTTTTGGCTTGTTGAATTTGATAACTATTTTTTGCTACTCATTTTGCATTTAATTTAGTATTAATTTTGTTCATGTTATATGAGCCCATTGGCTCACTTTTTAATCTTTCTATACAGTCCACTTACTATTTTTTGCAATATTTTCTATTTCTACTTAATATTTTCTATTATTTTCTTTTAAATTTTACTTTAGTTCATTTATTTTCATTTAAAAGAACTCACCTTTTAATTTTCATTTATTATTCATTTTATTATACCTGTTTTTTTACCAAACAGTGCGTTTTTACTAAGAAGTATTTTCCAGTTTTCTGGCTATTTTATCTAGAAACGACTCCATTTTTCTTTAAACTTGGTATGTGTGTAATTACACCTATAAAAAGCTACAACATTTATTTGTGTAACATTTCTGGTGGTAAGGGGTAAATTTTTTTTTTTTGGAGAAGGGTGGGGTTAGGTTTTTCTCTAAAGTGCTATCCTAGTTGTATTAATACCGCAAAGATACAGCAGAGAGAAGAGAGGCCCTCTTTGGTTAACAGAGACTACTCTCTGACTTAGGCAGGCTAGATTGGGAGAACCTGTGTATATAAGCCAGTGGGAATCTATCTAAAGAATCTATCAGATACAACCATACAACTGTACATCGCATCGTATCATATCTTTACTTTCACCATTCATTCTATCATTTTCATTATAAAGTCCAGTGCAGTTATTGTAAACTTAGCTACATTATATTAGTGTCTTCATATCTCGTTCATTTAATCAAAACCTAATTTCTCTCTTCAACAACTCCATTATACTCGTACAGTTGATTATACAAATCTACCTTTCAAACAAAATTAATTAGAAATAAATATACTGCCAAAAATTCCGTATTTCAAGAAAATTAGTAAACCGGAATTGCATTTTTTACTGAACATTCTTTTTCAATTTTTGGGATTTTTCTCCACAAAAACATCGACAAATTTCATTAAATTAGAATAAGAGGAAGTTATGTGAGTGTTTCACACCAGATTTTTTTTTTTTTTTTATAATTATATCAAAAGAGGAAACTATAAATATGTCTTAATTATGGTATGTGTGGAGTTTTTATTTACTGAACTAATTTATTTATTTTTATTTAATTCATTTATTTATTTATTTATTTATTTACAACATATATATATATATATAAAACATGTAAATGTGAAGTTCATATCACAGACTATGATGACTGAATTCCCAAGTGCTCAGAACCCACAATCAGAGAGGCGTGTTGAGAGGAACCAACCTGTTGGAATTCTCAGATAAACTAATTTATAAGAACAGATAACTGGATTATTTTGCCACAGAGAAACTTGGAACAGCGGTTCTCTTTTAGTTATAAAGATTATTGCGTATTTTATTTAGAGAAATATATTAAGTATTAAATATTGTTTTGATTATATGAAATATATTCCTTTTTTTTTTCTTTTTTTTTTTTTTTTTTTTGCTGTTTTAAACTAATTCCTTTAATATTTTGAACATTCTTTTGAAAGATATTTATCACAAAATGGTCTGTTATCAACTAAACAACTAAAACTATTCATTATTTTTTATGTCAGCTATTCCGTTTTTAAAAAAACTAATAAATAGCATAAACTAATTAATAACATAAATTGGCATCTGAAGGTTAATTTGAAACCGTGTTGGTGTAAACTTCCAGTTCTTTTTATAGATTAATAATTATACTTAAAAAATAATGAAAGTAAAAACATATCGACTTTAGCTTAGTGATATTTTTAAATGCAATAGTAGACTGTATTCTATGACTGGAAATGCATCCTAAAAGAACTGTCATATAAAAAAAAATAAATTGATTATTATAAAATCAGTGATATTCGTCTATAAATTTGAAAAATGCCTCTATGGTGAAAGCCTACGCAAAAAGAAGTTCCTATAGGAGGGATCCAGGATAACCTTACTGTATGCTTTGATTCCATAAGCTCTCTTCTATCCTTGAAACAGATATATTTCACATACCCAATTATTCAAGATATCCATACCTTGATGTATAATTTGAAAATTGTATGGCAGTAACAATGGAAAGGAGCATACCTGCTGACATATTGCGCACAGTAAAAAGGCATATTTACCAAAACTGGCAAAGGGAAAATGGTCAACAGTATCAAACAATAAACTAAGAAGTATAAAAGACCCAGTGCGTGTCTGGAAATCGGCATCTAGAACCGTTCGGAAAGAGATGATAATTGTCGCTCGTTTTTAAAGTGCAACATACTATAATTGATTGTCCATTATATCAACAACGTGGAAAATTGAACAAGATTCCCCAATACCTTGTCAGTCAGAAGCACTGAAAGATGATCCAGCCATCATCGACCAGGTGATAAAATTTTTAAAAGATATTACAGTTTATGAAAAAAATTTAGAGGATATAATAAATCTGAATTTATAATGTAAATAATTTATACTTGTATATAGATGTATATAACATATTTTAGACTTTAGGCTTAAGATTTAGGGGTAGATGAATACTGAGTACTCTATCCCGACCAAACAGTACATGCATGTTTGTTCTGTGATGTGAATGTATTTATTAGAATGAAAGTATTTATTGGAGAACTTGTAGTTATGAATGAAAGCAAATGTGTGAGTGAGTAATGCCAGCGCTAATATCAGCCATAAAGGAAAAACAATAAAATATTGAAACGATTATTGTAAATTGGGTAATCATTTTTTTTTTAGAACAAAGAATAAGGTGTGAACAAATTATGTAATCCCAAAGCATTATAACCGCAAGGTTCATTGCTCAAAAAAAAAAAATAAATAAATAAAATAAAAATTAATGCAATTAATAGAGAGAATATTTTCAAGTACTTATAATTGGATTGAAGAATCCGTGAGTGATGCACACCAGTTTTTTTTTTTACTTTTTTTATATTCTTTGATGACGTATTGTACGATCTTGTCAAATTTTCGAAACTGAGATTTGTTAGTGTATGTTTTATATATATATATATATATATATGTGTGTGTGTGTGTGTGTGTGTGTTTGATAAAAAAAATAACCATGCAAGAAATGGAAGATCACAGAATGCACAAACTTGATATATCATTTTAATAATATCACTTCAACAGGTTTCAATCAAAATCCGTTTAGTAAGGACGTCCTTAAACATTACAGTTCTTTACTTTCTCTCACTCCTGATAAGAGTAGATATTGCGATCGTGTCAAATCGTTGCCAAAATTGAGTTTTCACCGAAAAAACACGGATGGTCCATTGAGTACGAAACAGTTCTAAGTAAGAGAAAGATTTTTCGGAAATACTCTCTGTGTATGTGTGGATAAAATTAACTCATACACCAAAAAATAGCAAGATTCTCAAACTTAATATGCCGATAAAGAACTTTACGTTTTTTTCACTTTTCTGAACGCTTCTTCGTGATTTTCACAAAAACAGCTCCAAATGATTTTCTTTAAACTTTGTATGCATTCTACACAAATGTAAATCTATGTATATATTTCATTTCAAACCTTTTTTTTCGCAAAAATTCATTTAGGAAATGATTTGAAGAGAGGGAAGTAGAGTTATGGTTTCTTTTAAAAGGCCATTTCAATTTAGTAGAGGTGGATGAAAGAGCATTTGGGCGCCGGAAGTTTAACAGAGGTAGAGTAACAAAGCCCTCGGTGGTATAGGGAGGTCAACAAAAAGTGTTTTTTCAGTAGTAGATAAAAGAGATGCCACAACTTTGTGACGGGTATTGACCGAAAACAATAAACGGGGAACTACCGAGATCACAGATAGCTAGAGAGGCTGCCAAAGTTTAGATTCGTTAGGGTTCCACCACTTTAAGGTAAACCACTCCTTAAATTTTGTGAGCCCGCGAGATAAAATGGTTCATACCCAAAGTATAGAATCCTACTGGTCGTAAATAAAAAGAGACATGAGGAGACGAATTGGCCGCATGTGTACTACTAAGTTCGAAACTTACTTAGTAGAGTACATTTGGAGGAGCGAGTTTTCGACAAATGAAGAGTTGTTTAAGGATTTTGTGGATGCCCAGAAGTATTTTTATAAGTAGTTATTAGTAGTTTATTCCTTTATTAATTAACAACGATAGGTTTAGTTTTTTTTTTTACAAGGCCTTTTAAGGCCGCCAATCTCATTTTATTGTGGATATTTCTTATATAACACATATTCCAATTTAATGTTTTTTGGTGTTCATTTGGGTTCTATCCACAGACCTAGCAAGATGTTTCTGAAATCCAAATGAGTGTTTGAACTTTTTTTCTGTGCATTTCACAATATATTAATGTTCATAATAATTTTGATCCGTTAGGGAATAAAATATTGGAAAATCTTATCTTATAGTTTTCCTTCTTGTGATTTTAAACATTACAAAATGTCCCTTAAACCATGTGCTAGGGGGCAACCCTTCATAACGCATGCCTGCTACTATAGCTACTAGCAAACCCTTTCAAACAATAGCCACCCTTACTTTTATTAGCCTAATTTAATCTTTTTTACCTGCCCCCCTATGAGATGTGTATAACTCCAATTTAATATACGATTATACCATCTATATAATATTAATTAAAATTAAATATGTAGTGGTAGTGAACTCCCACCACTCATCCACTCTAGCGGAGAGAAACAGCCTCTCTCGCACAGAGAGGAGAGGTTCGGCCAGTGGATACATATATATGAGAGAGAGACAGTCAAGGATCATTCTATTGAATTCAGTTTTACACATCAGATATCATTCTGTTGATTTACACATCAGTTTAACATCGCTCCGTTCATATCATTTTAGCCACGTCAGTCTGTCAGTTCAGCTCAGTTCTAAACTCCAAAGTGTAAAGTCCTTGGCAGTCGGTCATATACATATATATCAATTATATATCTTAAACCAAAATCTTAAGGTGTTATTTATCACTCATCAAGCAACAACCTACATCTCCTCACAACACCCTTACAAATATATTGCCAAAATTTCCAAAGTTAGAAGAAAATCGATCGTATGGATAATGTGGCTGTAATAAACATTTTTTTCCGTTTTTTGACGATTTTCAGCATGAAGACCCCTACATCGGATTTCATTAATCACAGTATACCACCAACAATTTCAAAGACCTATCAATTTTGTTGGAAATTTTATTCGGAGAAATTTGATTTTAGAGAGGAGTTTTGTGAGAGCTGGAAGGTCACGCTTCAATAAAAATAAAAAAAGTCGTTTTATTCAGTATCGACTCTCCAATGGAAGTAACATTCAAAAGTACTAGATATTTAGTAATATCAGAGACATTTTCCGTGGTAGCCTGCTTCGTTTTGTGGTCATCGACCGGTTTCGGGCGTTCGTCCATCTTCAGGATGCGTTTTTCAGACAGTGTGCCAACACAGACTCGTTCAGAGACTTAGTTTCACACTAACTCAGTAAACAAGTATGCAAACTAAGTCTAAAGCGAGTTAGTGTGAAGCTAAGTCTCTGTACGAGTCTGTGTTGGCACACTGTCTGAAAAACGCATCCTGAAGATGGGCGAACGCCCGAAACCGGTCGATGACCACAAAACGAAGCAGGCTACCACGGAAAATGTCTCTGATGCTTTCCAGCTCTGCGGAACCAACCACCACAACAAATATTTAGTAATAATTATAAATTTGAAAAAAAAAATTCCGCAACTATTTAAATTGCCGTAAAAGGAAGTCCTATGAATGATTCACATCAGATTTTTTTTTTTTTTATGTGCAACCAGGAAGTGCTCAAAACCAAATGTCGAAATTTGAACACGATAGCAATACTTCCTTCTTTCTTATAGGAGTAAGTGAAATTAAAAATAACTTTTAATAACCTTTCTACAAAAAAAAAAAATAATAATAATAATAATAATAAGGAAAATGTATTGAAAAAAATCATTAGAGATGATCATTAGACATGATTGATACTTATATCATTAAAATTTAATAATATATCATATTCGAGGAATATGAATAATATACAATTCATTCGTAATCAAAATTCTAAGCTTAAAGCTTACTTGTCATCTCAATATTTGAAAGTAATTTTCAAATATATTACAAATAATTTATTTTGAAATAATTAGTACAGCATTTAATAATGAATGATCAAGCTGGCAAAAGAGCCTTCGGGGTGCTTTTTACAAGTAATAACAGAATAAAGCATGGATTCTCAGTAAATTCCACAATTTATGAATTGTCAAGATAAAATTAAAATTTATATTTACAATAATTAAACTGATTGTTTTAGCAATTTCTTTTCTTTTTTTTTCAAATTTCTCTTACGTAAGAGAGAAATATTGTGATTATAATATTCTAGTTTTGAAATTGAGATTTTGAAGAAGATTTTTATTTAAGTTCTCATAGTTCGAAAAAGAGATTTTTAGAAATTGGTCTCTCTGTCACTCTCATTCTCTCTCACTCTCTCTCTATAGTGAGTGTTAGTGTGTCTATGTGAGAGTGTGTGTTGTTTGTTTATGAATAGCGTAATAAAAACGAAAACTTTCAGTGAGCTCAAACTTGATATTCTATTAGGGAATCATCAAGGAATATGACAAGAAATTATCGCTCAATTATCTCTCAACCAGAAATACCATTTTACTGAATAGCTTTTTCAGATTATTGCAATTTTCTCCCAAAACTGTTCTCTAGATATATTCCTTTTGAATTGGAACATATTACTGGAAAAAAATTATTTCCCGGGTTCGAGTATGGCTGTGCTGCCTTTAGATTTTCTAGACCTACGAGCCCTCTACAGCTCACTGCCCACTGAGGAGCAGGGTATCTGCCGCAAAAGTAGACTGCCCGGAGGCCGGCATGGCCGTGAGAAGGCTTCGAACCTTGGGGTGGCTATGTGGGATAGACGGGTTTTAATAGTCTACGGCTTGGACCTTCACAAAAAATACTACAGCTAGAGAACATACGTGGGCAAAATGAAAAGTTATCGGCGTAGCAGTGAAAATGAGTTTTTTATTTTAAAAATGCAATTTCTCAATGTAGTCTCCCTTTAGTTCAATACACTTTGTCCAACATTTCTCCAATAACTGGATTCCGTCCCTGAAGTGCGATTCTAGAAGGTCTTCCTAATATCCATTTAACGCTGCTATTACCTGTTCATTTGATCCAAAACGTTTTCCAGCCACAAATTTCTTAAGGTTTGGGTATAGATGTAAGTCAGAGGGGACCAAATCTGGCGAATAGGGAGGATGTTCAAACAATTCATACTTCAAATCCCTCAATTTTCCCATTGCTAAAGCGCCTTTGTAGGCGGGTGCATTGTCCTGAAGAAAGAGGATTTATTTTCTTTTGCAAACCAGGCATTTTCCCTCAAATTTTTTCATCTAGCTAGTCAAGAAGATGTGCGTAGTGTTCCCCAGTAATTGGCAGACCCTTTGGCAGGTAGTCAATTAAAAAAATCCCTTCGGAATCCCAAAAAGCACTATCCATAATCGTTCCAGCCGATGCAATTGTGTTTGCTTTCTTCGGTGCATAGCCAGCGGCTTCTACCCACTGCTTGGACTATTGTTTTGGCTCAGATATAAAGTGGTGAACCCATGTTTCATTCAAGGTAACAAATCGGCGCAGAAAATCGATTGGATTTTTCTTAAAAAACACAGAAATTCGATTCCACATTTGTTTGTGATCAGCATTTAACAATTGCGGTACCCATCTTGCAAAAAGCTTTCCCATACTGAGTTCTTCGTGTAAAATGTGCCGTACCCTTTCTTGTGAGATGCTTACAGCCTTAGCTATCTCATCATACACCTTTAATCGTCGATCATCTAGAACCATATTCTCTATCTTCTCGACATTTTCTTTGGTAGTTGCAGTTTTTGATAGTCCTTAACGTGAATCATCTTCAATCGATGTACGTCCACGTTTAAACTCAGCTGCCCATCTTTTTACTGTTGATACCAAAGGTGCAGACTCCTTATACAGAGTGACCAGAGTTATATGCTCCACCCACTTTTTTTTTAAACGGCGGGAAATTTCGAAAAAATAAAAAACACGTATTTAATCATTTTTAGTCTAGTTTATTTTCAGTGATTGATCCATTTTTTTATACCCCAATATCCCGAGATACAGCATCCAACTTTTTTTTTTCAAATGGAACATTATATTTTTTTTTGCATATTTTTATAGTACTTGAGCCTCTAAAAAAAAAAAAAAATTTTAAATCGGTTAGGTTTTTCAAAAGTTATGGTAATTTAAAATATGAAAAACAAATTTCAGTTTAATGTCAAAATTACCTTATTTTTTCTTTAAAGAAGCTCTTCAAACTGGGCACCATCAACGGATAGGCAAGCCAAAGCTCTGGACTCTCCCACGCTCTGTTTGTAGCAGCACTTAGGTGGCAAAGTCAACATCTAGGCAGGCTAGAGTTATTCGACGTTCCAGATCTTCGACTGAAGGCACGGGATTAAGGTTACTGTACTCTTTATTTTTTAGATATCCCCACAAAAAATGCACAATTTTATGGACTGATGAATCAATGTTTACCAACAATGGCCTTCTTAATCGTTGGAACTTTAGAATATGGGCTGAAGAAAATCCACAAGTTACCTTCGCCACACGCCATCAGGTTGTTTTTTCTACAAACGTTTGGTGTGGAGTTTTAGGAAACCAACTAATCGGCCCATACTTCTACAGAGGGAACTTAACTGGTGAAAGGTATCTAACTTTTTTAAGAGACATTTTGCCAGTTCTGCTTGAAGATGTTCCTCTGAAACGTCGGCTAGATATGTATTTTCAACAAGATGGTTGCCCGGCACATAATGCGAGAGTTGTTCGACGTTACCTGGACAGAAATTTCCACGAAAAGTGGTTAGGAACTCATGGTCCGATCCAATGGCCACCTCGATCTCCGGACTTAACCCCAATGGACTATTTTTTGTGGGGATATCTAAAAAATAAAGTGTACAGTAACCTTAATCCCGTGGCTTCAGTCGAAGATCTGGAACGTCGAATAACTCTAGCCTGCCTAGATGTTGACTTTGCGACCTAAGTGCTGCTACAAACAGAGCGTGGGAGTCCAGAGCTTTGGCTTGCCTGTCCGTTGATAGTGTCCAGTTTGAAGAGCTTCTTTAAAGAAAAAATAAGGTAATTTTGACATTAAACTGAAATTTGTTTTTCATATTTTAAATTACCATAACTTTTGAAAAACCTAACCGATTTTAAATTTTTTTTTTTTAATTTTTTTAGAGGCTCAAGTACTATAAAAATATGCAAAAAAAAATATAATGTTCCATTTGAAAAAAAAAAGTTGGATGCTGTATCTCGGGATATTGGGGTTTAAAAAATGGATCAATCACTGAAAATAAACTAGACTAAAAATGATTAAATACGTGTTTTCTATTTTTTCGAAATTTCCCACCGTTTAAAAAAAAAGTGGGTGGAGCATATAACTCTGGTCACCCTATATACTTTCACCAACTTTGGAACAATTTCTGTTGGCGACAAACTATCCAAAACGCAGAATTTTATGACGGAATGGTATTCAAGTTTATTTATTTTGTCAAAAACACACAACACGCTTACTTTAAACAGCCGTATAAAAAAACTATTTGTCTGATCAAATTCACATTTGATATTTACTTTTGGAACAAGTGTGCCAACATAACAAAACAGACCGAGAACTTTTCACCTTGCCCTAGTATATATATATATAATGGAATTTTCTTCCGTCAAATTCAACATTTATGCCAACAAATTAAATGTTTTATTTAAATCTAATTAAATTTCATTCTTTTTTTTTTAATGAATTGAATTTTTTTATAATAAAATAAATCTTTAATGAGGGGGGGAGACCAAATGCAGACGTGTTAATTTGATTAAACGTGTTCCATTTGAATAAGGTTTAATTGCTTATAAATAACTAAGATTAATTTCATTAAAAATGGTTTAATTTGGCAGAAAAAAAGGTTTTATTTAATTGGAAAAAAGTATAAATGAATTAAGTTGTTTGAAAAATTCTTTAATAAACTCAAACACAACATGTAGCCATTCACGCGCTAATAGCATTAATATTTAAGTTCCAAAAGTTAAGAAATAAGTAAGAGAAACTTGTGGTAAGATGTGTGTGTGTGTGTGTGTGTGTGTGTGAACAAAATATCTTAACAACAACATAATAACAAAATAGCAAAATCTCGAATTTTTTGATACCACAAGAAGATTTCCAACAGAAGATTCCAGTCCAAAAAGCCTTTCAACCGGAACTGCGTTTTTAATGGCTATCTATTCAGGTATTCGCGAATTTCATTAGACTTCCTATACTAACATATTATTATTATTATTATTATTATTATTATTATTATTTTTTTTTTTTTTATGTCTCTATGTATTATTATTGAAAACCGGGTGCCTATTGGCTTGGGACCTAAGCCTATATGGCTTTTATCCCCCGTCCCCCCCAATTCATCCCCCTAATTAATTTCCCCCGATAGTCTACCGCTCAATCTGCAATATCCGAAGATATCCTTCAACTCTAACCCACCCAGGCAATCCCGCGAGAGTGTTGCCCTCCCAAATACATGAAACCTAATACCAGCGAAACGGGAACACTGACATAAGTAGTGATACACCGTTTTCCCTAACTCCATCATCACAGTTCTGACATATGGGACTAGACTTCATCCCTATATTATGCAAATGACTAGACACCCATGTGTGTCCAGTCAAATGAGGAATCGAATTTCTCAGCAACGTTTGTGCCATTTTTAAGAAGGATCCAACCGATTTTCTGCGCCGATTTGTTACGATAAATGAAACGTGGGTCGACCAAGGTCTTCAGTCCTGTCCTACTAAGGGACAGGAGGTAATCTAAAACCCCCTGCCTGGTTCCTTTAATGAATCTTTTAGCTTGGAGGCACCTCTGCGTGTCCTCCTAGCATTTCTTCAATACTCTCGTCTCCCAAAGTCTGATCTGACTATCACAAAACCTCTTGGTGACGGCAAGGGCTGGCTCGAGACCGCAAAAAGAAAAAGAGGATCCCTCCTCAGCCAGCCGATCCGCCCTCTCATTGCCCTCTACTATTCCCGCATGCCCGGGTACCCAATAGAGCTGCACTTTTCCCTTCCTAGGCTAAGGCGTTAAGCCTTCTCCTTCACTCTACCATCAATTTCGAACTCCAACACATCTTGTTCAAAGCCCTCAGTGCGTCCTGAAACTACATATACCTACACAGAAAATATTTTTCCAAGAAAAATGCTTTTAGAGAAGTTCTGTGATAGCGTCACTTCAAACTTCCCTTCATGCTATTTCAAAGCACTTGTACGGTTCCACTTACTTTATATAATATACAGAACAATTAAGTAACAAACAAATTTTTTCCAAAATAGCCTGCTTTAATTTGTGAGTCACCGTTTGATTTCTCTGACATTAACCCCTCTCAGAATCTGTAAAATTCACTTTACCCTGCAAAGTTATCAAGACAAACTGAAGTTGGATGGACGCCCGCAACCCGATCAATGAAAACAGATTATCACGTAAGTAATCCCTAATATTTTTCAGTCTGTGCATTCATCTACAAGGTCAAGAATTAATTATACTTGTGAACTACCAGTTTTGAAGCAAAATCAGTTAACAAGATATTCGAATTTCCAAAATGTGTTTTTTTATTATTTTCTCTTACTCCTCCTTTATTGTTTTCTGAAATTGAGTTTTAATCGGAAATACATTTGTTGATGTCCCCTGAGTACGAAAAAAAAGGTTGTTTTTTTTTTATGGTCTCTATGTATGTGTGTGTGTTAACAAAATATCTCAAAAACGAAAAATTCGCAAGAAGCTCAAACTTTGTATTCCAGTTTACGTACTACCACCGCATTAGACACGAAGTTTTTGGGCAAAATTTATCAACCGGAAGTACGACTTAATTGATTTTTTTTTTTTTTAGTTTTTCGCAATTTTTCTTTAAGCTTCATATAAATTTTTGCACACATAAATGTCTATCATCTTTATTTCCGAGAAAAATTGTTTTTTTGGAGTGGGGGGTTTGTGAGGGGAAAAAATATCGTTAAGCCTAATAGAATTCTAATTTAATATAAATCGGTTAAAGATAAATGCAATTTTACAGATCAAAACCCCTATATTAAGGCTTCTTTCACTATTGTGCCGGTTTGACATTTTTTTTGTCTAATCAAAATTGTAAAAATTACAATAACAATGAAAGTCATGCAAGTATTTCATACTAACTTATTAGAAATACATTCTTCGATTACCTGTGATATGTTGCGTATTCAACAAGAAATAAATATCATTTCATTGCACATACATATTGGATTTATTTATGAAAGAATGATTAATGAATGTTCAAGATTAAATAAACTTAAATGTTATTGTTTGAATTAGAATGAGTTTGTTTAATCTATAAAGATTTTTTTGTAAATATTTTGACAGTAATTGTATTCAAGTTGAAATGTTATTGGTGTGATGTGTTGTAGTGTACTGGTAACTTGAGGCGTGTAAAGGGGTACTGGCTTTATAAAGGGGCTTGTGTTTCTAAGTTTTAAGAGAGAGAAATAATAAGAATAATTAAGAAAACACTGGTAGATTAAATTAAATATATTATCTTTAAAGATATTTAAATTGCTATTCACTAATAACACAGCAATATGCTTATTAATTTACTGAAATTAGTTGGAATAAACTCTTATGTTTTAATTTATATCTGGCACTGATTCCTGAAGTGTTCTGCTTTGGTGTCTACCACAGAATCTTTTGAAGGAATGTCTTCTAATTGTTCGTTCAAATCTTCCCCTGTGAGAAGAAGGGGTAGACAATGCTAACAAGGTTCATGAACTCTTCCTGTAACTGTACTTTTCTACCTGCGTGTACCTTTTTTTTTTTTTTGCCAACGAGCTTGCATTTTCTTCATATCATAATTTTCTTTAATCCATCACAGATATAATTTCATGCATCCATCACAAAGTTCTCATTTCTAGCAATACTAGAAATAGATTTACTAATAAACAAGGCACAATATTGGTATTAGCAATAAAGATGTAAGGTTAATACTTTCTCTTACTCCCTGGTAAGAGGAAATATTACGTTCTTGTCAAATTTTCAAAATACTTGACCGGAAATTCATGTTTTCAGGTTCTTGTAATCAAGAAAAATTATTTTGCAACTGATCTCTCTATTTGTGTGATTGTGTGATCAAAAAATATCCCAAAAACAAAACCTAGCTTGATAATCGGAATCCACCAACCGGAACTTCTAATTTAGTGAATAGTTTTTCTTTTTTTCAGTTTTAGCGACTTTCATTAATCTTTTGTATACTATGTTCACACATAAATGGCGGTCAATTTTGTTTGTAGCATTTTTCCGACAGTTTTGGAAGAGCAGCAACGTCACTTTTTCACTAAAGTACCACCTCAGTGCATTCATGGTACTATCACCTACATATGAAAGTATGTATATGTGCATCCGAAATATTAATATAAAAATCATAATTCCGATTTTCTTTAAAGTAAGAATGTTAGCTTTAAATTAAGTATAAAGAAAATAGATATCTTAATTGAATTGGATAATCTATTAAAATAGCATTTTAAAGGAAATCCTAACGTCACCTATCATCCCGCGCAACATCAATTAAATGAATTTTTTCAGAAAACTGTTAAAAAAAACAGTTATAACTTTTTTATATGATTAGCTGATAATATATGTACTAAGTTTACAGAAGAACGGAGATCATTTGGTAATATCTCTTGGTGAATGGACCATGGTTTTCCAGACTGAGGTTTATGCTATTCTTTGTTGTGTTTTGGATGAGAGGGTACGTAACACTAAGTTAACAGGTGTCTGTATCTGCTCGGACGGCCAGACTGCGCTGAAGGCGCTGAGTTCATGTATCTTCACTTCCAGATTGGTGTTAGAACTTTCTAAAAGACTGGAAGTGCTTTCTTCTCTAAAGGATGTGCTTCTAGTCTGGATGCCAGGTCACATGGGGATTTTTTGGGAATGAGGAGGTGGATAGATTTGCCAAATTAGGGCCTCTCTCCCTTTCATTGGTCCCGAGCCTGCTGTTGGCGTTTCTTCTGGCACATGTCTATCAGGCTTCCAGACACGGACAGCTTGACAGCATTCATCCTTATAGATGAGCTCAGTTGGTTTTCGGCAGTCCAAAATGCTCATCGAGGGGTCCGGACAATGCCATTAGTGAGACGTTGTTGTGTTTTTCACGGAGCGCTCTCAGGCATCTGGTTGGATCTCTTACTGGACACTATGGTTTAAGGAGACATCTCTACATAATGGGGCTCATGCCGGATCCATTTTGAAGAGTCTGTGAGACAGAGGAGGAAAAACACCCATCCATCTTATGACTGATTGCTTGGGTTATGAAGATATTAGGTTCAGGACCTTTGGTCGGAATGGGATGTCTGTGGAAGAGCTTAGGCTATTTCCGCTTAAGGTTATTGTCCAATTTATTCGGACTGCGGTGAATCTTAAATGGATTAGATCCAGATTTGAGATCCAGGATTTTTGTTATAGACCCGGTTTGTTGTTGTTTTTCTTGGGGTAGCTATATGGGCCCAGTAAGGCTTTGGATAGCGTAGGGTTTCCCTCCCCATAGACAAATAATAATAATAATAAGTTCAAAGAAAATTTTTTGAGCCATTTTCGAAAAAAATCACAAAAACCTGAAAAATCTATATTTAATCCGGTCGACCTATTTTGACGTAAACCTTCATAACACGTTCCCTGACAGAATCTAAATGAAATACCAAGTTTCATATAATGGATGCAAGAAGGAGGCAGAAATTAGAGAGAATAGGGTTATGAAATGAAATAAACTAGAACATATGCTGAACAATGTATAATAAAATGATCTCAAGAACTGCAAGGACGTTACAAGTATATATAGATGTTAGGTAGCGGAGAAATATAGACTGAGTGATGAGAAAGGTAGTAGAAGATTGCTGACTCGTTAACTGGTCCAAAGCTATTGTAAAAACTGTCCTCTGTACGGCTAGCTCAGCTACATATATATATTCAGAGTCCACCCCCCCCGCCCCAGTCTATTTGGCCTGAGTTGCGAGGAACCAGATTGTCAATTTTGTGTTTCTCTCTGCTCTTCGAATCCTATTACATTCAGCTTCCCCGTGATACACCGTTTTTTAGTTATGATGAACACACACACACACATTTTTTCTGACTCAGGGGACCACAAAACATGTATTTCCGGCAAAAACTCAATTTTGAAAATTGTCACGATTAGAATACTTCGTCTAAAGGAAAATAGTGAAAACTACCAAATTAAATAGGTGAGACCTATATTATTTTACAAATGTGACTTAAAATATATTAAGGATCGATTCGACACCCGGACTATTGGGTCATTCTTTATTGCTAACAATTTTATCTGGCACCAACCAGTAAATAAATGAGCCATTAAAAAGTTAGTGAAGCATTTGCCATAATTCTTCTAAATACTGTCTATCTAATTGCTATTTTTTTTATATATTCATAAAAAAAAAAAATTGGAAAAAAAAATAATTAAAAAAATATCAGTGGTTGGATTATCAAAATAACTGTTGCATTTTTTATGATTCACTTGGTGGTCCTACCGAAAATTATAATGTAAACCACCTCATTACAGTGTTAAAATTAAGTTGTTTTTTTTTTTTATATATAATATCTAGGTCAAGTATGAATTTTTTGAAGTGAATTAAATTTAATGAAGTTCTGAGGGTTTTAAAGTAACTGTTTCAGATACAAAATAGCAGTTAGTATTAACATTTTAATTAATTATTAAAATATTTATAATATTTTCGTCTAATATAAACACAAGTAAAAAAATCATGTTGTTTATATTATAAGAGAAAAAATATTTGTTTATAATTTTTATACATCTAATTTTACGTCTAATTTTTCAAATAAAAAATAATTCCCTGTTTTTCAACAATACTAGTATCGTCTAATATTTCATCAAACAGCCCATAACAACAACCTTTAATAATGCTTCTACACAATTGCCGGAATGCACTGAGAAAAACTATTGCATAAGGCACATTTATAAAAAAAATTTTGCAAAATCTTGGCAACTATGGATCTTAGGATTATAAACAAAATCTCGTAGCTATACTATGGAATTATGAATGACCAAGAGTAAAACTAGCGAAAAGTTGAAATTGGTAAATAGCCTCCAGCCAGACGCAGTTATTTTAAAGGAGTTGGACGCATTCATTATTATATTGGAAAGCATTTAGCACATGGGTTTTCATTTGTCTAAGTGAATTTAATTTTCTTTGTTTAACTCGGAAAAAAATGATTCGATTATAAAAAAATCTGGTGTGAAACAATCACATAACTTTCTCTTACTCCAATTCACAAAATTATAATTAACAAATAGTTTGTGTACCAAATTTAATGAAATTCGCGGAAAACTAAAAAAAACTGATCAGTAAAAGCGCACTTCCGGTTTACTAATTTTCTTGAAATTCGGAATTTTGGCCATCTATTTATTTCTAATTAATTACGTTTGGATGATAGAATTGTATAATCAACTAATGATAGCACATAATAGGCTATGAAAAATACATAACCCCATCCCTCCCCTAAAAGTGCCCTTAAATGAATTTTTCCAGAGAAATGTTTCAAATAAAAGTTGTAGCTCGTTGTATGTGTAATTGATATAGGAAGTTTGAAGAAAATCGTAGGAACCATTTTTGAGAAAATCGCAAAAAAGTAAAAAAAAACCAACTACTAAAGTGGTACTTGCGGTTGTGGAATTTTGATAGATAACTACGATTTTTCGTTTTTGAGAGCTATGCTGTTCACATACCAACATACACATACATACACACACCTACAAACACACACGCACACACACCATTTGCTAAAAACCACTTTTTTGGACTCAGGGGGCCTCAAAATGGATATTTCCGGTGAAAACTCGATATCGAAAATTTGACACGATTACCAATAAATACTTCCTCTTACTAGGAGTAAGAGAAAGTAAAAATATGGTCAGAGTTTTATTATTTTTTATAGATCATTCTTCAAGCAGTAAGAAGTTAATTAAATATACAGTAGCCTTTTAAAAAATGAAAAACAACATGTGTTTATCCACCCAGGTATCAACCAAATCCCTCTTATCCTAGTAAGGTCCTAACAAAAACACTTTTTAAAAAACTAGTGCAACAGTTAAATTTGTTCTGTACAAGTCGCATGTTATCGCACTGTTTTGACAAAAACATCCTGTTGATATGGGTGAATGCCCGAATCTGGTCGATGACCACAAAAAGTAGCAGGCTATCATGGAAAATATCTCTGATTAATTTACTTACATTTACATTTAAATTTGTATTTAATTTACAAATCGGTGATGGGTAAAGAAACCTTGTTGGTGTTTAAAATGAATAAAAGTCTTACTTCAGCTAAATAAACTGATTTTCTATTCCGAGTCGGAATTTTGGCTTTAGATTAAAATTCTTATAAATAAGATGATAGAATTGTATAATCTATTGAAATGACATTTTAGTGTAAAGCCTAATCGTCACTTATCTCCAAGAACACCCCTTAAATGTATGTTTCGTCGTAAAAATCTTACACAAAAAAAATTATAGCTTTTTATATGATTAATTAATATATTAAGTTTAAAGAAAATTGTTTGAACCATTTTTGAGAAAATCGCAAAAAAAATGTACACCGTAATCCAGTCGACCTATTTGGACGAAAACCTTCATGTCACGATCCTTGATAGAACCTAAATGGATACTGTTTTTGAAATGAAAGATATGCAAATTGATAAAAAAAATTGCTCCCCTTATACCATAAATATTCCTTAGTAAGTTAATTGAGAGACAGATTAATTATGGAAAAATGCCTAAAATGCCTGAAAATTATGGAAAAGCTATTTAAGAGCCCACAAGTGGCGCAGATTGCCGAGATGGATAAGTTGTCTGAGAGCAATTTAAAATAAACAGTCTACGATATTATCATGACATTATCAGAGCCGTTATAAGTTTGGAATGATTCTCTGGCCTAGAAGTAGCTCAACTTTTATTTCAATCATTGTTCTATTAAAAGTTTCTTTAAAAATATTGTGAAATAGTAAAAGATGTTTTGGGGGATTTTATCGTAGATGTATATTTATGTATATGTGATGGATGACAGAAATATATTATATTAGAAAAATATCAAGAAAAATCTAACATTCGCTGGCAAAAAGGGTACTCACAGGTAGAAGACTACAGTTACAAAAAGAGTTCAAAGAATCTGGTTAGCTTTGTCTTTTAGAGTTCACAGAACTTTGGTGGCTTTGTCTTTTCACCCCTTCTCACAGCGGAAGATTTGAACCAACAATTAGAAGGTATTCTTTCAAGACAGTCTGAATTAGACATTCTACCATTAAACATCAGTGCCAGTTATTAAGTTAAAACATAATTCAGCTTATACACTTTCGAGTGAATCGAATCTGTTCTGTGCAAGTCTATGTCATTGCACTGTTTTTGACAAAAACATCCTGATGATGGGCGAACGCCTGAAACCAATCGATGACCATAAAAAAGAAGCAGGATATCATGGAAAATATGATATTAATGGAAAGTAACACTTTGTAATCACTAAGTCCAAAGATTTGAACTTAATTAATTTAACATTTTTCTTATATAGAAACTTAATAAAACGAAGAATTAAAGGACGTAATGAAATTGTAGAACAAGGCCAGCAGAGCCGTGGGGGTTATTATAAAATTTTCTAGTGCCCCCGATTGGAGTGACAGGGTTGTATGGTTAACGGATAAGAATCGGTAAAGCCGAAATTATTGAAATGAAGATATGTTCCTACTGTATGGCAGTAACTTCGGAATTTCATTGCCCAGTAACTTACTTAAAGTTGAACATATTACATATAACATATAACTCTCTGACACTTAAAATTATTTATCTCGTTTATTATTTTAAATTAAACTGAACAATCCGTATCTCAATACAATCAGATATTACCCATGTACCCCTGCAAGTGATTATTCGTTCATGTTATAGTATTAAATAAACTGTCCCAATATTCTGAAGTTACATATTTTGAAAGACACAATTGAAAATCATCATCATCATCAAAACCATTTATTGTGGTTGATTCTGCAGAACTGAAAAGCATCAGAGACATTTTTCGTGATAGCCTGCTTCTTTTTTGTGGTCATCGACCGGTTTCAGGTGTTCACCCATCATCAAGATGTTTTTTGTCAAAACAGAATGTGATAACAAAGACTTGTCGAGAGCAAATTTAGTTGGTATACTTATTCTGATGTTAAAAGCGGCCGATGGCCATTAAAAAAAAGCAGGATATCACGGAAAATATCTCTGATCAAAACAATTTAATTTGTATATAAGTTCAAATTACCCCTCTATTATCCCAGAGAAACTATCGATTTAATAAAAAAAATTGTTGGATACGAACACGAAGAATTAATTTTTTTTTTAAATTTACGAAGCCAAATATTTTAAATTATCTAATAACACATAAGAGGGAGCTGTTGTTTACTTTTACTTTGGCACATTTACAACTGTAATCTGGAGATATAATATTGTGATCATTTTTAAACAAAAAGTATATTGTTAATTTTTAAATTAATGCCTTAGAAAATAAATAATTAATAATAAAGTGTGTTAATTTACAAATGAATATTGGACCAGATTAATTTAATTTAAAAAATTATTAAAAAAAAAAAAGAATGTTCGTGGTTTATTTATCTGAAAAACCGATAAATAATTATAGATTAATATTTTCGAATAAGAAAACTTAAAGCCAGCATTTCTTATAGCACATATATGATTTCATTCTGTAAACAAAGCAACATTATTACAAAACTCACATGATGTATTTTTTTGTTGGGTTTAATGAAGCAGCGTAACACTAGTTGTAGAAAATCCCAAATGGAACTAAGTTATAATGTTTGTCACACCACTTCTATATAGTGTTCCCCCGCTCTTCAAAAAAAAAATACGATATCTTATGCAAGTTAGTGTTTAAAAAACCTTGGCCTCTAACGATAGGACCACCTCTAGTCGTATGCTAGTCTCCACTATATTCTTCTAAAATGTATCCCCGGACATCTCCCCACTTGTTTTGTCGCCTATACACACAACCAAGTTAATAGAGGGGAGAGAATCGCTACGGCGTTAATAGTAAGGCGCTCAGATATTCGCTAAAAGATTATCTTTTACTCTATTTACTATACATACGCGCCACCAAGGACGCATTGTTGGTGTGCGCGAGCGGCTAAGCCAGGTGAGCTAACTATGTTACGGTAATTTAATAAATGATTTTATTTTTTCTTATTTTATTTTTTATTTTTTATTTTTTTTAATTCAATCCCTACTCTTGGCGGCCGACACTTATTTTTGGATTTCTTTGGAGGTTTACTAGTGCCAAGGTTCCGCACCATACCTGGTGTTGCACGGATATTTCACCCAGTAGGTGCCCAATTCCACGTGTTCATTTCTGTTTTATAAGTGCCAAGTTCTTTCCATATTCGTATAAATTTATATAAATTGCATTCATTTTATGAGTTACTAGTGTGTGTGTGTGTGTGCGCGCTAAATAAATTTATTTTCATTAAATACTTTCAATTATTTCTTTCTCTTATCGGAATAAGAGAGAGAATTGAGAAATTGAGTTTTAATCGAAATTACTTATTTAGTTTCTCTTTAGTATGAAAAATGGTGTCTACGAATTGGTCTATGCGTGGTGGAGAGAAAGTGGGACCTTACTCAAAGGCTGAACATCGCAAGAAGTTCAAACTCGATATTTCGTTCAGATAATACCATGCAGAGTATTGCGGGGCGGGGGAGGACTAAAAATTTAAACAACATAATCTCCTTAGCAAAACGAAAATTGGGCCGAGGAGTATCACTGCTCTGGCAAAAGGGCAGTCTGCCTTTTAAGGGAACATCTACAGTTTTGATGTGGACCACACTCTGTTAGAAATTTGACCAATACCTTATTAAAAATGGGATAAAACACCTTCTTGTAGAGTACAACCATTATTGCTCGCAAGGGGATGCCTTAAATTTGACGCTTGTAATTTGCTGTCGAACCTGGGGCCACAGATCTATCTCGTTTAAATTTGGCATTATCAAATGGGGATTCATCTGTATCCTAAGTGCATCTTTTATCCTAATTAGATCACATACAATTCTACTAGACGACCCAACAATTAGGTTTTAGTCAAAATCGAAACTACCACTTTATTGAATGGATTTTCCAGTTTTATTTTTCGAATTTTTCTCGAAGACGACTCAAGCGATTTTGCTTTAAACATATATGAAAGTGATAGACCTGCATGTATACATTCACGTGAAATCTGAAACATGAATCATCTGAAACATTTTTTCCATGAAATTCATTTTATGGGGTGTCTTTAGACTATTGTATAAATGCGTTTTCAGTTTAATATATGATTTCTTTTTTCTTTTTTTTTTCTTTTTTTTTAATATTAATAAGATTTAAAGAAGTTACCGAAATTTCGAGTTTAAAGAAACTCGGCTAACCATAAGTGCTGGCGAACATTAGTGTTTTTGTTTTTTTTTATTATTATTTCCTGCATTTTCCTCGATAATGATTTCGAATATCTTTTAACTAACTATACTCTAACTCAGTATTATAAAACTTATCACTTTTATTTGAAACTTTTAGTGCGAAAAAATTGATTTAGAGGAGTTCTGTTCGAGCTGGGATATCACGCTTACATACACAAAAGTATCAATTAATAATAGATGGTAGGGAAGGGAATATACGCTAAATGGTTAGCTACTGGACTCCCACGCGGACGAACCGGGTTCGAGTCCAGCTGTGTTACCCTTAGATTTTTTTTCTTCCTACGAGCCACTACAGCTCACTGTCCGGTTAAGACAGTGTTGTCTGCAACGAGAGAACACTGTCTGGAGGCCGGCAGTGCACTGAGAAGGCTCCGGGCGCCAATGACCATAGATGTTGATTCGCATTAAATTAAAAAAAAATCTGGTGTGAAACACTCACACAACTTTCTCTTACTTCTGTTCTCCAAATTATAAGTGACAAATGTTATAGTTTGTGTACCAAATTTAACGAAATACGTCGAAAATTGAAAGAATAGTTCAGTAAAAGCGCACTACCGGTTTACTAATTTACTTAAAACTCGGAATTTCGGCCATCTATTTATTTCTAATTAATTTTGTTTGGATGATAGAATTGTATAATCAGCTATGATAGCACTTTAAAGAAAAACACAACCCCACCTCTCCGCTAAAAGTGCGCTTAAATAAATTTTCCCGGAGAAATGTTTCAAATAAAAGTTGTAGTTCTTTGTATTTGTAGTTGATACACCAAGTTTAAAGAAAATCGTCTGAGTCATTTTTGAGAAAATCGCAAAAATGTAAAAAAAAAAACAACTAGTAAAGTGGTACTTCTGGTTGAGGAATTTTAACAGATAACGTACTGTCAGATCCCATGGTGATACCTAAACGGAATATCAAGTTTCAACTTTCTACGGTTTTTCATTTTTGAGCTATGCTGTTCACATACATATACACACACAGACCATTTGCTAAAAACCACTTTTTTTGACTCAGGGGACCTCAAAACGGATATTTCCGGTGAAAACTCGATATCGAAAATTTGACACGATTACAATACTTCCTTTTATTAGGAGTAAGAGGAAGTAATAATAATAATAATAATGAATGATTTAGTTTATCCCATCTGCATGTTATTGAGAATTCGCCATAAAAATTTAGTAAAAATTCCAAGTTTGAAGAGATATTATCAATTAGAATTGTGATAATGGCTGAAAGAGAAAGTATTGCGATGTCAACATTATTGAAATTGCGTTTTTACCGGAAATAGCGGATGTTTCAAGGTCCCAAACAAAAATCTTTTCGCTAACGATCTATTATAATATGATGTGTGTGTCTTTTAACAAAATAACTCAAAAAAAAAATCGTAAGGAGCCCATACTAGATTTTCTGAAAAATAACTTATGTTTCTTTAAAATTTTGTATACTGATTGAATACAAAAATACTTATCACTTTTATTTTAAAACAATTTCACCGGAAAAATTGATTTTCCGGTGGGGGGGGATTGCAACGCTAAGCTTTCCTCTAAAATGTCATTTAAATAGATAGATAGATAATTTTATTGCCTTCAAATCATTTGTACATATAAATCATACAAGGCTCGTCACAATAAATATTACATTATATATAAAAAAAAGTACATAAAATTAAAATAACTGTCAACAATTATTATATTAGCAAACACACACTATATATATAGATTATAAGCCGCCAATATAATATAAAAACTGAGAATGGGGAAAAATTGTGGAAATAATTTTATATTATTACAGTTATTGTTTTGTTTTTTATAATTTTGTTAAAAATTCATCTAGTGAGTGTATATTATGGACTTGTCCATAAACCCCCACAAAGCCATAATAGTTCCTTTCACATTGCGCCACAAGTTGGCAGGCCTTAGGCCTCCATTACTTGGGCACACCCCGATTCCATTTGCGACGGAGGCGAAGTACCTTGGCGTTACTTTCGACCGAAGACTCACTTGGAATCAACACATTGACAAAATTTCTCACAGAGCCGATGCGTCATTTAATAGATGCAGACGGCTTTGTGGGAGGAACTGGGGCTTGCGCCCAAGTTTGTCACTATGGATCTACACCAGGATCATCAGACCCATGGTTACATATGGGTCGGTAGTTTGGTGGACCAAAACGTTGCAGAAGGGGGCAGTGGAAAGGCTCGGTGGGATCCAAAGGCGAGCATGCCTTGGTTCCACGGGGGCCATAAAGACCACCCCGACTGCGGCGTTGGAATTCCTCCTCAAACTGCCACCATTACACATTCTCGTTCTAGGCGAAGCCAGAATGGGAATACATAGGCTCCTGCAGGGGCCGCCTCCCATCACCTCTAGGTATGATCGTAATAACCAGAGGTTGATTGAGGAAATCAAGGCGGACTATCTTCTGGGGATGCCAACGGATAGGATGGTTCCTAAGTATTTCTTTGAAAGGAACTTCCATATTGTCATACCGAGCAGAGGCGAATGGGGCTGCGACCACCCCTGTTCGGTAACTCGATCTGGTACACAGATGGATCCAAAACTCCGACTGGGGTCGGAGCTGGGGTCTACGGGGGTAGGCCTAAAGTTAAAATTAAGGCCAGCCTAGGGAAGTACGCCACGGTCTTTCAGGCTGAAGTCGTGGCGTTACAACTCTGCGCTAGGGAGATTATAAGGCAAAGGATAGTGGGTAGGAGAGTGGCCATATACTCCAACAGTCAGGCAGCCCTGAAGGCACTTTCCTCACACCAAATAGTCTCAAGACTGGCGTGGGACTGCCTACTTGCCCTCACCGAGGTGGGTACTCGGAATAAACTGACACTCGCCTGGGTGCCGGGACATGCGGGGTTCCTGGGCAATGAGAGGGCGGATGCCCTAGCGAGGGAGGGTTCGCAGGATACCTTTATAGGCCCCGAACCCTTCTGCGGCTGTCCAGGAGTCTCATCCAAACTTCTATCAGGAATTGGATAGAAGATCAGCGTCTGCGTTGGTGGGAGGGAACACCAGGACAGAGGCAGGCAAAGCTCTTCATTAAAAGACATTTGCCTAAATTTACCAAAGACCTACTGAGCCAGACCCGAAGGGATATAAGGTTAATTGTGGGTCTACTAACAGGGCATTGTAGGCTGAATAGACACATGCACCACCTACAACTTGCGGATAGTGCGGTATGCCGATTCTGCAAGGTAGAGGAGGAGACCCCGGCGCACATCCTTTCCGAGTGCGCCGGCCTGGCGAGGTTTAGGTTTCTTCAATTGGGGACGGGCAATCCCGAAGCTGAAAGCTTCATGACGGAGCCGCTCTCAGCTTTGCTAGGATTGATTAGGAGGGCAAAGCTGGGGGCTATTCTGTAACTTAAGGGGATCCAAATAGACCTCAATTTGTAGGTCGCAGTGGAATGAGGCTCCCCCCCCCCCCGATTCTCTCTATTCTAACTGTAATCATCCTCTTAGAGGTGTTCGCTGTGGTGGGGAACACACCTCGGGTAATTGCCTAAAGCCCCGAGAAACAGCGCCCACTTGCGCTCTCTGTGTGGCCCGCATCCTGCCAACTATCGAGGATGTAAGGTCCACAGATAACTTCAAAAGAGAAGGCAAGCAATGAGAAGCGATTCGGACAAGGAACAAGTCTGCACAACCCAACAGCTGCACAAGAAGTTCAGTACTCTACAGCTAACCACTTTGATAGAGGCGGACAGCACAGCAGAACTCTGAAAAAAGTCAGGCACCATGTCCAGATGAAGGTAAGGTTTATCCCCCACTTGCTTTAATGTCTCCACCTCAAAATTCGCCTCACACCCACAACCTCACATTCAAGCATCGACACGCTCTAATCACATATCAACTTACTCCCAAATTGCATCATCCTCTAACCCATCCCTTATTACTATGATTGACAGGGTAGAAATGTTTCAGGTTAACTTGCAGCATCGCAAAGATGCCACGGCTAATTTGTGCCGCTCTATTGCTGGGTTGCATACATATTTTACACTTATCCAAGAACCCTATGCTTATAAAGGATTGGTTCGAGGTTTGAGTGCGGTCAATGGCGGCTGTTTAGTGCGGATGGCGGGGACACTCCTAGAGCATGTATTTGCGTTAGTAGAGATGTCGGCTCCGTTCTGCTCAGACAGTTTTGCTCTAGGGATCTGGTGGCGGTGAGGGTTGCTCTGGGGATTGGTGGCCGACGTCTTGATGTGGTGGTGGCCTCGGCCTATTTCCCCTCTCCCCCTCCGCAGGAATTAGTAGATTTGGTACGGTTTGCGGAGTCCAGCAACACACCTATAATTATAGGTTGTGATGCAAATGCACATCATGTTGTCTGAGGCAGCAGCGACATCAATACTAGGGGTCGTGCGGTCATGGACCTCTTGATGGGTACTGAGCTGGATCTTGTGAATAGGGGTTCTGAACCCACTTTTGTAACTAGGATTAGAAGACAAGTTATTGACATTACTCTTGCTTCTAGGAATATTAGTAAACTAATTAGAGATTGGAGGGTAAGTTCGGAAGCTTCTATTTCTGATCACAGGATTATTAGGTTTAGTCTGGGGATTGATCCAATCACCGTGGCTACCTATAGGAACCCCAGAAGAGCGGATTGGAATTCTTATTCTATACTTCTAGGAGATAGAATGATTTTCCAGTCAAGTGCTCTTGGTGATATTACTGAATTGGAAAGAGAGGCTGGTATTCTACATGAACACATTAAGTCTTCATTCGAAGAGACCTGTCCTCCCAAGTTGGTTAGTGGTATTAGGAACCCCTGGTGGTCATCTTCGTTAGAAAAGCTAAGAAGGCAAGTTAGGGGCTCTTACAGGAAGGCTGTCCTAACCGATTCTTCGGAATCATGGGATAGTTACAATATTCTTAAAAAAGCATATAAATATGCTTTAAGGAAAGCTAAGAGAAATTCTTAGAGATCGTTTTGCGAGGGTCTAAATTCGACTCAAGAGACATCTGGGCTGATACGGATTCTTGGTAAGGATAAGGATTGTCAGTTGGGTCTTTAAGATATCCTGACGGTTCCTTCACAGGAGGAGAAATGGAGACATTACAGCTCTTGCTTAATACCCATTTCCCGGATAACATTAACATTAACAGACTGCTTCGCCTGCCGTTGGTGGAAGGAAGCTAGAACCTAGTGACCTGGCCACCGTGGACCGAGGTAGTTACTATGGATAGAGTGGTTTGGTCAGTGCAAAGTTTTTGACCATTTAAGTCCCCTGGTCCTGATGGAGTTTATCCCAGTCAGTTGCAAAATGGTGGAGATGTACTGATGAAGGTGTTGATAAGGATTTTTAAAGGTTGTTTAATGTTTGGCTACGTGCCAACATTTTGGAGGGAAGTTAGGGTGGTCTTTATTCCTAAACCAGGAAGAAGTGACTCTACCTGAGGAAGAAATGACTCTGACCCTAAGGCATTATGTCTTATGTCTTTCCTTCTAAAAACTTTGGAAAGGTTGATGGATAGGTATATTACTGATGGTCCTTTGAAGGATCATCCACTCCATCCAAACCAACATGCTTATACAGTAGGAAAATCGACAGAGACTGCTTTGCATTGTCTGGTCGATAGGATAGAATCTGCTCTAGAGACAAAGGAATTTGCTTTAGGGTGCTTCTTTGATGTTGAAGGGGGCATTTGACAGAGTATCGTTTGATGCTCTTGAAGATTCCCTAGGTCGAAAAGGTATACAACCAGTTTTAATTAACTGATAGGTATTTATTTAAGGGGTAGAGTTATACAGGCTTCTATAGGTATGCGCACTGTGGTTGTGGGAGCGGTGAGAGGGTGCCCTCAAGGTGGTTGTCTCTCACCAAAGCTATGGTGTGCTGTCATGGATGAACTGTTAACCAGGATGAATTCATCGGGATTCTATGTACAGGTATATGCCGATAATGGTGTAATTTTATTGATGGGGCGATGTCTGACTCCTATCTCAGACTTAATGCAAAGTGTCCTCAACGTGGTATATGATTGGACTCAGGATAAGGGTCTTTCAATTAATCCCAGTAAGACCCAGGTGATTTTATTTACTAATAGGAGGAAGATCGTAGGATTAAAACCTCCTAGGTTATTACGAACTTCTGTTCAGATTTGTAAGTCGGTGAAGTTTCTTGGGGTGGTTCTTGACAGTAAATTAAATTGGTCGGAACATGTTAAGGCACAGCATCAAAAGGCAATTATTTCCTTTGGGCAATGTCGAAGAATCGTAGGTAAAAATTGGGGAATTACTTCCAAGATGATGTTTTGGATTTATGATAAGGTTATTAAACCTAGGTTGTTGTATGCGGCTGTGGTGTGGTGGCGTCGCATTGAGATAAGATCCGCTAGACTGCTGCTTGAGGATATTCAACGCTTGGCTTGTCTGGCGGTGACCGGTGCGATGCGGACCACGCCTACAGCTGCAATGGAGACTTTATTAGGAATTCCACCGCTCTTTGTAGAGGTGAAAACTATGGCAATGAAAGCCTGTTATAGAATTAAACAGGCAGGTTTTTGGCAGGGAAAGCGATATGGTCACTCTACCTTCATCGCGAGATGCTTTTGAAGGTTCCTGTTACAGGTTTTCCCTCTGATAGAATGTTGAAGACTTTTGTTTTCGAGCATTCTTACAGTGTCAGGTTACCCTCTAGGGAAGATTGGTCAAGATTGGGTCCGTCTGGCATGATACCTGATAATTACTTCCGGTGTTACACGGACGGTTCCAGAATGGATGGTAGGTCTGGAGCTGCGGTCTATTTTGAGACCGGAGATCATTTGACAGAATCTCTTGGTGAATGGACCACGGTCTTCCAGACTGAGGTTTATGCTATTCTGTGTTGTGTTTTGGATGAGAGGGTACGTAACACTAACTTAAAAGGTGTTTGTATCTGCTCGGACACCAGGCTGCGTTGAAGGCGCTGAGCTCATGCGTCTTCACTTCCAGGTTGGTGTTAGAATGTTCAAAAAGACTGGAAGAGCTTTCTTCTCTGAAGGATGTGCTTCTAGTATGGGTGCCAGGTCACATGGGAATTTTTGGAAATGAGTAGGTGGATAGGTTGCCAAATTAGGCGCCTCTCTTCCTTTCATTGGTCCCGAGCCTGCTGTTGGCGTGTCTTCTGGCACATGTCTGTCAGGCTTCCAGACATGGACAGCTTCACAGCATTCATCCTTATGGATGAGCTCAGTTGGTTTTCGGCAGTCCAAAATGCTCATCGGGGGTCCGGACAAGGCCATTAGTGAGACGTTGCTGTGTTTTTCACGGAGCGCTCTCAGGCATCTGGTTGGATCTCTTACTGGACATTGTGGTTTAAGGAGACATCTCTACATAATGGGGCTCATGCCGGATCCATTTTGTAGAGTCTGTGAGACAGAAGAGGAAACACCCATCCATCTTATGACTGATTGCTTGGGTTGTGAGGAAATTAGGTTCAGGACCTTTGGTCGGAATAGGATGTCTGTGGAAGAGCTTAGGCTATTTCCGCTTAAGGTTATTGTCCGATTTATTCGGACTGCGGTGAATCTTAGATGGATTAGATCCGGGTCTGGATTTTTGTTATAGACCCGGCTTGTTGTTGTTTTTCTTGGGGTAGCTATATGGGCCCAGTGAGGCTTTGGATAGCGTAGGGTTTCCCTCCCCACAGACAAATAATAATAACTCTTCACCATCTTTAGCACCTCAAGAAATCACTCTACCTATCACGCCTCTTCTTACACTTCTAACGACTGTCATACAGGAACTAATAGAACAAAAGCGACAACAATGACTGACAACTCTATAATAATTCTATTGTGTAACTACAATGGCATCATCTCGCACAGAACCGAACTTGAGACAGACTCCTGACAGAAAAACACCTGACTTTACGAAGTAACTTGTACATACGGAATTATACAACACTCAGGACTGATCACCCAGACAATACTTCTCACGGGGGTTCAGCAATCCTAATCAGAAACAAAGTAAAATTCTTTCCCTTGCAACAGTGTACAGAAGACTACTTACAGGCCACTTCCATTATTGTGGAATGCCAGCCAAAACCTATAGCCATCTCATCTGTTTACTGCCCTCTAAACAAAAAAATTGATTATAATAAATTTCATTTATTCTTCAATACTTCAGGTAATAAATTCATAGCCGGAGGCGATTTCAATGCTAAACATCCTTTGTTCGGGTGCAGGGTGAGCTACCCAGGGGAATCCTAGATAATAATTATCAAATCATAAGCCCAAATGAAGCAACGTATTGGCCAACGTCAAGGAAGAAACTACCCGACACTTTGACTTCTTTGTTACTTCCAACAATTGACAGACGAACACGACACATTCTCTACACGACTTATCATCAGACCACTCTCCTGTCTTAGTAACCCTACACATTACCTCTTTCAGACAACCTTCACCTTGTACTTTAACTCCTGGCAGAGTAAACTGGCAAAAATTGAGAAGAACAGCTCAACAGTTAGTTCATGCAGTAGGCGAATTTACCAAAATTGTTCCAAACGCTGCCTGGTCTTCCTCAACTTCTACTAAACAAACAAATACTACAACTGACTACTTACCAGAGCAAATCCGAAAACTAATTACACTGAAACGACGGGCTCGAAGAAAATGGCAAACCCACCGATACTCATCCAACAAGACTAAATTCAATCATCTGAACTCCTTATTAAAACAAGAATTGACCAACTACAAAATACTAAAATTTCGGAACTACTTAAATTCACTAACGACAGATGACAAATCACTCTGGCAGGCCACCAAAAAAATATTAAATTATCCATCCCTCTCAGCACCAATTCGATTCAGCAACTGGGTTAAATCAGACAAAGAAAGGGCTCAAGCGTTTGCCAAACACTTAGCTACAGTATTTGAACCTCACCATGATGTGCAAGACCAAAATCATATAGCTGAAATCTGTCAGAATCTCAATATTCCCTTACAACTATCTCTACCTCCGAAACATTTCACTCCATCTGAGCTAAAATTCGTTATCCATAAACTTCCTCTTCGAAAATCTCCAGGTTTCGACCTTATCACTTCAAAAATATTACGACATCTACAACACAAAGCAATATTTTATCTGACATCTTTACAATACTACGTCTTGCTTACTTCCCAGTAGACTGGAAATTTGCTATAATCATACTGTTTCATAAACCCGGGAAACCTAAACATTTACCATCATCATACCGCCCTATTAGTCTACTTTCACTGCTTAGCAAACTGTTTGAAAAATTACTCCTAAAAGACTCAATCCCATCATTCAACATTCTCATGCACTTCCAGATCACTAGTTTGGCTTCCGCAAAAATCATTCCACTGTACATCAATGTCACAGACTAGCTGATGAAATAGCTTCTACTCTAGAAAACAGGGAATACTGTTCTGCAGCTTTTTTGGATGTTACACAAGCTTTCGATAAGGTGTGCCATCCAGGACTTCTATATAAACTAAAACTATTTCTTTCCTTTACTTACTACTTAATCTTACAGACTTACTTATTTATTATTAATTTTTTTTTTTTTTTTTTTTTTTTTGGCGCATCGCTGCTGTGGTCATTAGCGCCTATTATAGTATTATTATTATTAGGATTATTATGATTATTATTATTATTATTATTATTACTGAAACCGAGTGCCTAATGGCTTGGGACCTAAGCCCATACGGCTATTTAGCCCCAATTCATCCCCCTAAATAATCTCCCCCGGTAGTCTACCGGTCAATCTGCAATATCCCAAGACATCTTTCAACTCCTACTCACCCAGGCAATCCCGTGAGAGTGGTGCCCTCCAAAATACACGAAACCTAGTACCAGCGAAGCGGGGACACTGACATAAGTAGTGGTACACCGTTTCCCTAACTCCATCATCACAGTTATGACAAATGGGACTAGACGTCCTCCCTATATTATGCAAGTGACAAGACACCCATGTTGTCCAGTCATTACACCCTCCAGGGCCCTCAGTCCTATCCTGCTAAGGGACAGGAGGTAATCTGAAACCCCCTGCCTGGTTCCTTTTATAAATCTTTTAGCCTGGAGTCACCTGCGTGTCTTCCCAGCATTCTCCAAAACCCTCGTCTCCCAAAGTCTGATCTGAATATTACAAAACCTCTTAGTGACGGCAAGGGCTGGCTCGAGACTTCAAAAAGGTAAACAGGATCCCTCCCTAGCCAGCCGTCTCATTGCCCTCTATTCCTGCATGTCCGGGTACCCAACAGAGTTGCACCTTATCCCTCCGAACTAAGGCGTTAAGCCTTCTCCTACATTCTCCCCCAATTTCGAACTCCAACTCGGCTTGCTCAAAGCCCTCAGTGCAGCCTGACTGTCAGAGAATATCCGCACCTCTTTAATTTCTCCCTGCCACTCCCCCGCAAGGCAGCAGCATTCGATAATACCCACAACCTCGGACTGAAAGACAGTGGCCATACCATCCAAGGCTACCGCACTCAAGCCAAGGATGTCTTCTCCACTCAAGATCCTCAAGCCAACAGTATAAACAGTGAGCAGTAGCAATTATTGTTATTTTAGCAGATTTTGCTTACTCAATAAAGAAACTAAAAAAAAAAGCTTGTCTTTCGTTACAATAAGTAGGAATTTTTCCTTTTCCATAGTAGACTTAGTTTAATGTTGATATTAGTAAGATTAGTTTTTGTAATAAGAGTCTGTAATTTTGTTTAATAAAGTTTATAGATTTTGTACAGCTTCAGAAAGTTCGTAATGTCTTGAGAGAAGAAGGGTTTCATCCTGCGTAAGAAAATAGAACTATTGAAAATAGAAATATCGTATGGGTAAACTGTATAGAGGATGGGACTAAGAACTGAGCCCTGAGAGTCTCCAGCCTTGATACTTCGTCCGAGTGCTGAACATCGAATTAATTCCTACTTTAAATGTTCTGTCCTGTAGAAATGATGTCAATATTGCTTGTAAGTAAAGTGGTGTTCGGATTGAGTCTAATTTGTAATTCCATCATGCCATACATTGTCGCATGCCGAAGCGATGTCCAGTGAAATGACAGTTGAATATCGTTTTGTTTAAATCCAGTCACTATTTGTTTGGTCACACGTTGTAATTGCTGAGCCGTTATATAAGATTTTCGAAATCCAAATTGATGGCTAGGTATAAATTTATGTTCACTCAGATGTGTGTGAAGTCGTGTCAGAATTAGATTTTCGAATGGTTTTGAGAGAGTAGGAAGAAGGCTTATTGGTCGGTTTTACTGGAAGGCTCGTGTTTAGATTTTCCAATTTTGTGGAAGACTATTACCACTGAGTTTTTCCAGCCCTTGTTTAATATGAAAATCTGTTTTTGCAAGCAGTTTTTATATCTTTGGTTATTTTATATATATTGGTTAATAGTTGAACGTTTGTAGCTTCTTGTAAGAATATTGGAGGAATTTTAAATTTGGACGGGCTGATGTGATTAATTGCTTCTTCTTAGTCATTTAAAGTCGACAGTACAGCAAATTTATTATTTTTTTCCTATTGGGTTTGTTATTTTGTATGGTATAATTATTTTCATATTATGTTAATGTTTCGTGGTTATTTGTGTAAGATTTCCTTTTTGTTTCCTTGTGACTTATTACCACGTTTACTTAAGCTGATCGTCATAATTAAGTTAGTTACAGAATTGGTAGGAACTTGGAAATCAAAACTGATCACATCAAATTCTCAAACACACAACAATCTTTTCAATTATTAATGCAGAGCTTGGTACGTATTAACACCAAGGTATGTATTAATTAAACAGGTTGAAACTATATCTTAAATATTGCAATGAAAATATTCTTGTACACACTTAAGCAATAAAAATATCACTATTAACTACTAAGAATGGACTGCCCTTGTGCTGTGATCGACTTGCATAATCCGACACGCTTCGGCCTTGAAGTCCTTACCAGGCCTTAATCAGCAATTTTGTTTTCTTAATTACTCAGGATTTCTATTTTCTGGATGATTATTAATTTATAGAGTGTTTGTACTGTGTTTAAAGTTATTTGGGCCAGTAGAAATAAGTAAGTTGTAGGTTTGTTATAAAAATAATTTGTAAAGACAAATTTTATTTTATAAGTTAAATAAAAATTAAAAGTAAAGTAAAGGCAAAATAAAAACATAGCCGGCGGCTGTATTTAGTGCCGATCTGTCTGTAAATTGTCAGTAAGAGAACTAAAGTTCAGTTACTAACAATAGGCATAAACAGTAGTAAAGTAAATAAAGTGAAGAGGTGCGCGCGTCTGTAGAGGCGATCGAGTTAGTCTGCTCTGAGGCTAGAGACAGCAGGTGTAACATTTTTTGGCGCCCAGCGCGTGGGGTCCATTTTTAGTTGCTTATATATATTTTTTTAATTCAGTTAGTGTCAGATTTAGGCTCCGTTAAGGATTATTAGTACAATATTAGCAATCATTTTGAAGCTTGGGGATTGTCTATAGAATTTTTTTTTTGTTTGTTTCAACAATTTATACTTTGACGCTGGTTGTGTATTGGAACTGAACGTTCGGTTTGGTATTTGATAACCACTGCACTGCTTTAGGAGACAAGTTTATTTTATTTTAGGGAAAAAAGAATTTTTTTGAATGGGCAAGATGGATATTTATCGCCTGCACAAAGATAAGTTAGCCCATGAATTGCAGATTCGAGGATTGCCAGTTGATGGTACAGTTCCGGAACTTAGGAAAATATTGTCTAAGGCACTCTCTACCAATGTTCCTCTTTCTGAAGCGGCTATTTCCGCACTCCCATCAAAAGAAGAACTGTGTACCTGTCAAATGAAAATAGAAGCAATTTCTTCCAGCTTAGAAATTTTAAATGGTGCAGATGCTAACGAAATAAAGCGCTTACTTACCCGCATGAAGCACACACGCTTACTTCGAGTACAACCTCCAGAGTCACTGGAAGTTCTAAAAGAAAGACTTATCCGTCAGATATAAGACTTAATCAAGACTTGGGGAAAATTACCCAGTCTATTCCTGAGACTCCAGTTACAGCGATGGTAGAACTTGAGCAAAAGCAACATTTCTTTGGTGGTGGCATTTCACACACGCATCCACAAGGCGATCCAATCAATACAGTAAGAGATTCCATAAGATCGTGAGCAGTCGTTAGGATCCTTGCTTGCTGCAACGAAGGTAGAAGAGTGGCTAAAGGTATTACCACGGAAGAATTATTTCATTCTGCAAGTGAACTCTTCAAGGGACAGCTTTGATTTGGTTTCGAAGCTTTGAAAAAGAGAGCGAATATCTTCTTGGGACGAGTTGGTCAGACGTCTGAGGCAAGCATTCTTGGATGTGGACTATGACTACCGGCTTATGGAAGAAATTAGGGAACGTACTCAATGCCCAGAAGAGCGTCCATCTTTCTACATTGCTAAAATGCAGGCTCACACCGCCATGCCTGCTAGCCACACCGCCATCTCCCAGAGAACAACTAGATATTATACAGCGGAATTTGAGAAAAGAGTATCTCCCACTTCTGCCGCTCACATCCTTTAATACAGTAGAGGAGCTAGAAGAGGTGTTACAGAACTTAGAGATAAGTGCTTCGCAATACTAGAACCCCCTGTGAAAGGAAACATGGAACCGGACTTGGCCTATAAGGGACAACGTTCTAGAATTGTCCAAGCCAACCCTGTGCAGGCTGTTCTTCTGAACTCTAAGGGAGCTTTATCGACGAAGAGTACTTCATCGAATCGCATCAAGCGTTGGAGATGCCATCAGTTAGGACATGTCCAGAGAATGTGCCCAGAAGCGAATCGCCGGAATACAGCAGGTGCTAACGATGGGAAACAACGCTCCTAAAGCTTCCTATAGTAATTCGAGAAACGCCGAGAACAACCGAGATTAGGTGGGCAGATCCCGAGTTGTCCAAAAATGCCCACAACAAGTCGAGAGTGGAGAGAATGGGTTAGCATAGTAACATAGTTTATGAAAGGAAATACGTCAGCTCGACTGCTTTTACACACTGCTAAGCAGCAGGATGGAAGACCGTATATTACGGTTTCAAGGAAAAATCAAGGTAGTTGATTTTCTGGTGGTACCGTCGATGGTTAATGTCCTGATATTAGGAATTGATTTTTGGAAGTCCATGGGTATCGTCCCTGATATGAAGACATTCAGCTGGAATTTTAGCGAAGAAAACCCGGAAAATAATATCTCTGTAGTTTTGGTGGGTCGATCAGATCTTTTACCATTGCAGCCGGCAGAGATCCAGCGGTTCCTTGATCACTGGCAATCGGAAGCGTCAATGAACTTGAGAGGCACAGACTTAGTTAAGCATTCTATTAATACCGGAGATAATAAGCCAATCAAGCAGAGATACTACCCCGTATCTCCTGCCATGCAGGCAGTGCTGGATGCAATGCTCAAGGAGGGAGTATATAGAACCGTCGGCGAGTCCGTGGTCTTCGCCAGTTGTGCTCGTCAAGAAGCCAGATGGGAGATACTGATTCTGCGTAGACTTCAGGAAACTAAATGCTGTGACAAAGAAGGACGCCTACCCGATTGAGACACATTTTGGATAAGTTAAGGGACGCCAAGTATTTATCCTCTCCCGACCTTAAGTCAGCATACTGGCAGGTGAAAGTAGCGGAAGAGGATCGAGAGAGAACCGCGTTCACTCTATCCGGAAGAGGGCTGTTCCAATTTGTCCGCATGCTATTTGGGCTCCATAATGCACCAGCAACTTGGCAAAGACTCGTCGATTCCGTGCTCGGCCCTGATTTGGAACCTAAGGTGTTTGTTTATTTGGACGACATCGTGACGGCTACAAGGGATTTCCAAGATCACATGCAAACATTAGAGTTGGTCTTGAAGAGGCTTCAGAACGCCGGTCTCTCCGTAAACTGGGAAAAAGCCCAGATATGTCGACCAGAGCTCCATTATCTTGGCTAAGTAGTGGACCAGCAAGGTTTACATCCGGACAAAGTGGCTGCTATTTTAAACTTCCCCCAGCCACGCAATGTAAAGACAAGTACGAAGGTTTCTGGGACTCGCTTCCTGGTACCGGAGATTTGTACACATTTCTCCACCGTAAGCGCACCCCTCACAGACCTTTTGAAGAAAGGCAAGAAATGGCGTTGGGAAGAGGAACAGAAAAAAGCTTTTCAAGAATTAAAAGACATTCTGGTATCGGCTCCGGTTCTCACCTGCCTGGATTTCCAGCGGCCCTTTTTTATCCTTCAAACGGATGCCTCGTCAACAGGCCTAGGAGCGATCTTGTCCCAAGTATTCGAGGACGGAGAAAAACCTATTGCTTACGCCAGCCGTAGTCTAGCGCGTAATGAAAAGAATTTTTCAGCTACCGAACAGGAGTGCTTGGCCGTTTTATGGGCTATCGAGAAGTTCCGCCCATACTTGGAAGGAACCGTGTTCACCGTAATCACGGATCACCAATGCTTACTGTGGCTAATAAATCTCAAAGACCCTCAAGGAAGATTGGCAAGGTGGGCGCTACGGATGCAACAGTACTCCTTTAATATTCAGCATCGGCCGGCGAAACAACATGCAGCCGCTGATGCAATTTCTAGGGACTACGAGGAACCAGCAGGAGTTCTGAATATTACGTTCGAGGACGTTGATGACTGGTATGCTCGGATGATCCAGAAGATTAAGAAAAACCCTAACAATTACCCTAACTGGCAAATTCAAGATGACAAGAAGCTATATAAGCGCTTGACTGAAAACAAGTGTAAAGTTCTAACTGAACACCCAACTTTGTGGAAACTTGTTGTGCCCAAACAATAGCGGTTACCACTGATGCAAGAATTTCACGATAGTTCACTCTCTGGTCATTTTGGTGGTTATAAGACGCTTCAACGCCTGAAAGACAACTATAAATGGCCAAGCATGGCAGCGGATGTTGCACGGTATGTGGCACGATGCTCGATCTGTCTGGGAAACAAACCCTCTAACAGCCACCAGCAGGACTAATGGGGAAACAGAAGATTGTCTCAGAACCGTGGCAGAGAGTTTCAGCCGACCTGATGGGACCTCTCCCAAGATCCAAAAAACAAAATAAATATCTGATGGTGGTCTCAGATTACTTTTCTAAGTATAGCATCTTAATGCCGTTGAGGCACGCTAATGCCAAGACCGTCGCTAAACTGATGGAGGAAAATGTGATTCTAAAATTTGGAGCTCCTCAGAAAGTCATCGTGGATAATGGCACGCAATTCAAGAGTCGGGAATTCAAGGAGAAAATGCAAGAATATGGATGTGACCTGTGCTTCACGGCGGCGTATCATCCGCAAGCAAACCAGACCGAGAGAGTGAACCGAGTATCAAGACTATGATGGCTTCTTACATCACAGACAACCACAGGAACTGGGATAAGGAATTGGCGAAGATGGAGTTCGCGTTGCAAATGGCCGTTCATGAAGTCACAGGAGTGACGCCGGCATATTTGAATTTCGGTCGTGAACTGAAGAGATCGAGGCTGGAATATACTGCTCTGGATAATGTCGGGACCGTTCCAGAATTCGACTGACAGCCACGATTAGAAAGACTGGTTAGAATGCCTCCACTGTATGAAGAAGTCAAGACAGTTTGTCTAGAGCTTATGAACGCTCCGGCAGAGTTTACAACTTGAGAAGACGACCTGTTAAGTACAAAGCAGGGGATATCATTTGGAAAAAGAACCAAATATTGTCCGACGCCAATACGTACGTCATGGGCAAATTAGCTCCTAAGTACGTTAAGTGCAGAGTTAGGAGAATGGTCTCGAAACAGAGGAGGATTGCAGAACTCGAAGACTTGGATGGCACAAGCATCGGAACATGGCACGTCGAAGAACTTACTTAAACCGGATACTTCCTCTAATCCCTGAACTTCCCTTCCTCTCTAAGCCTGTGTTTCCGTGGTTGCACTCTGGAGTTGAGGGGGGGATGTTATAAAAATAATTTGTAGAGACAAATTTTATTTTATAAGTTAAATAAAAATTAAAAGTAAAGTAAAGGCAAAATAAAAACATAGCCGGCGGATGTATTTAGTGCCAATCTGTCTGTAAATTGTCAGTAAGAGAACTAAAGTTCAGTTGCTAACAATAGGCTTAAACAGTAGTAAAGTAAATAAAGTGAAGAGGTGCGCGCGTCTGTAGAGGCGATCGAGTCAGTCTGCTCTGAGGCTAGAGACAGGGCAGTTGTAACAGGTTGAGCATCTTCCTTTGCGATAATTCATCATTTTAGTTCATACACACCTCTTGTCACAGCACAGCTAACACTCAAAACACATTTAAGAATAAAAATGAGATTTTTCTTTCGGCCTCTGGCTTTTAATGACTAAAAAGTGCTTGAATATGTGGATAGGTCTGCAATGGTGGATAACATCTGTGGCTTAATAGGTCGTACCATGCCGTCTGCACGTCCGTCAAGTTGGACTGGCCACCATCGAATTTTAAAAAGATTTTTTGCACATCGTTAGTGCCGCGTTTGTGCCGGCGATCTGCAAAATTTCAGCGTTTGTGCCGTATGATTAGCAGAGTTATTAAAGAAAGAATGTGGCCAGCCCAACTTGACGTCAAGTTAGACTGGCCACCAATTTCTATTTGACTTTTGAAAATTCTTTTTTTACCAATCGTTAGTGCTGCGTTTGTGCCGGCGATTCACCAAATTTCATCGTTTGTGCCGTAAAATTGAAAAAGTTATTAAACAAATAAAGTGGCCAGTCCAACTTGACGTCAAGTTAGACTGGCCACAAAATTTCTATTCACTTTTTTCAACTTTTCTTTTTGCTAATCGTTAGTGCTTCGTTTGTGCCGGCGATTCACCAAATTTCATCGTTTGTGCCTTAAAATTGACAAAGATAATAAGAAAAAAAAGTGGCCAGTACAACTTGACGTCAAGTTAGACTGGCCACAAAATTTCTATTCACTTTTTTAAACTTTTCTCTTTGCCAATCGTTAGTGCTGCGTTTGTGCCGGCGATTCACCAAATTTCATCGTTTGTGCCATAAAATTGACAAAGATATAAAGAAAAAAATGTGGCCAGTCCAACTTGACGTCAAGTTAGACTGGCCACAAAATTTCTATTCACTTTTTTAAACTTTTCTCTTTGCCAATCGTTAGTGCTGCGTTTGTGCCGGCGATTCACCAAATTTCATCGTTTGTGCCTTAAAATTGACAAAGATATTAAGAAAAAAAAGTGGCCAGTACAACTTGACGTCAAGTTAGACTGGCCACAAACTTTATTTTCACTTTTTTCAATTTTTCTTTTTACCAATCGTTAGTGCTACATTTGTGCCGGCGATTCACCAAATTTCAACGTTTGTGCCGTAAAATTGACAAAGATGTTGACGAAAAACTGTTCGTCGTACTTGGAAACCGAAGGCCATGGCTGCGGGTAACATTTGAAAGTGTGCCCGTGCTCCACTGACCACCAACGGCCCTTATCAGGGCCACCAACTAAAATGTACTGGCCCTCGATATCTAATCAAAATTCCGGAATTTTTTCTTCGCTAATCTTAAGTGATTCATTTGTGCCAGCGATCCACCAAATTTCAGCGTTTGTGCTGCAAAATTGACAAAGTTATTGAGGCGTCAAGTTAGACTGGCCACAAAATTTCTATTCACTTTTTTAAACTTTTCTCTTTGCCAATCGTTAGTGCTGCGTTTGTGCCGGCGATTCACCAAATTTCATCGTTTGTGCCATAAAATTGACAAAGATATAAAGAAAAAAAAGTGGCCAGTCCAACTTGACGTCAAGTTAGACTGGCCACCAATTTCTATTCACTTTTTTAAACTTTTCTCTTTGCCAATCGTTAGTGCTGCGTTTGTGCCGGCGATTCACCAAATTTCAACGTTTGTGCCGTAAAATTGACAAAGATATTGACGAAAAACTGTTCGTCGTACTTGAAACCAAAGGCCATGGCTGCGAGTAACATTTGAATGTGCGCGTGCTCCACTGACCGCCAACGGCCCTTATCAGGGCCAGCAACTAAAATGTACTGGCCCTCGATTTCTAATCAAAATTCTGGAATTTTTTCTTCGCTATTCTTAAGTGATTCATTTGTGCCAGCGACCCACCAAATTTCAGCGTTTGTGCTGCAAAATTGACAAAGTTATTGATGCGTCAAGTTAGACTGGCCACAAAATTTCTATTCACTTTGTAAACTTTTCTCTTTGCCAATCGTTAGAGCCGCGTTTGTGCCAGTGATTCACTAAATTTCATCGTTCGTGCCATAAAATTGACAAAGATATTAAGAAAAAAAAGTGGCCAGTCCAACTTTATCGCATAACTTTTGAAAATTCTTTTTAACTGACAGGTTAATGTGGAAATAGCTTCTAGTAGGATTTGAAATATTAAATGAATCAAAATTTTAGCAAACACAAAGCTTATAAAGAATATCATAATAATCAACACATGTTCTTCTCGTATTTAATGAATTTTTGAAATCGTTAAGAAAAAAAACTGCTCTATATTGCCAAGTAAATGCAAACGGTACATAATCGCAATTACTAGGGTACTGATGAGTTGCATTAAAGAAACATACAAACCTTTTCATAAAATATTATGACAACAAAATGGTTAAAAATGAATTAATATTTAAATATTAAGAGTATTTTTTCATTTCTCAAATACCTCCTGCAATGTGGAAGTGCAGCTAACAAACAAATCCAAAGTGATATTCTTGCCAACTTTGAGTGTAAATTTTATATTGTAAAACAGTACATAAGTAGAAAATTTTTAGTGCTTTCGGTATTAGAGTTTATTGAGAATAACATAAATAAAATAGATAATAATATTTCTGGAATTTTAAGAAGTTATTAATAAATAATAACTCAGTGTGACCCTTAAGTTCAGCCCATTCGTCATTTTAACATCGAATTATGTAATACCTTATTCTTATTTTCCGTAATAAACATATAGTTAATAAAGTTGGAATTATGGGTAAAACGTCTATGCATTTGAAAAGTTCTTAACTTTTTATAAATAATGTTAAAAAAATTAAAAATTTTGTGAAATGAACACTCGCCCCATGTTATTAGTTGTTCACAAAAGGCATATTGAGGCCATGTCTACGTTATGGTCCGGCCCATCGCTTATGAGCTTGGCAATAGAGCGCAGCCTAACAGACTCGGAGGGTCGGAAGGAAGTGTTAAAAACAAAAAGCCGACTGCTGAGATAAAGCATCTCTAGTGAAGAAGAAAGATGCTTGCTCCTCCCAAGGCAAAGACAACCGAGGCTCCTAAACCAAAAAAGCGGCTAAGCCGAAGAAGCCAGCAGCAACAACAAAGGCTGCGCCCAAAAAGAATTAAGTTCCAAAGCAGGTTGTTAAAAAAAAATTGTCAACGGCCCTTTTCAGGGCCACCAACTATTAAACACATTGTACAAGCTTCACAGTCTCATACACAAGCCTTTGCATAAGATCTGTCATTTAAAGGTGAGAAAACCAGACAGAAGCCATGTTTCATAAGAAGCTCTTTTGATATTGATGAAAAGTAGAAGTAGGACCACAAATGAACCAGTTTTTTATCAACTCTAAATTTGCATTATGTTTATATGCAGCATTACGGACCCAACTATATATTCTAATTTCAATGAATTTCTCGGAACAACGATTCAAACGAAATTATACATCCCGATATTCACGTTTAGTATAAAATTTTAATGACATTCGTTTTTATGGAGAAAACTGTTCAGTATAAATGTATTTCCGATGAACCGATTTTCTTCAAACTCAAAATATTAGTAACATATATAGTCTATTTATTATGAAGAAACAATTATATATAATAAATTGAAAAAGAACTTGAAAGGAAAATATGACCACCATCGCTCCATCAAATCCCCTTAGATGATAACTAGACCGAAAGAAATGTTTTAAACAGAACCACTAGCAGCGGTTGAAAAAAAATATTTGAAAACACAAAATGGATGTGTCATTGATATGTACATGAACACAACCATTGCATTTAATTACTTATCAATTTTGCAGAACAACTGCCGAATTGTCAATAAAAACGAAGCACTAGACACACATTTTGCACAGATTATTATCAAAACCTTACAAATCCTTGGAAAAGAATTCCATTTCAACCACTCAACATTTACGTAATTAGGCAATTGTGTAGATTTATTAAACTTTGTTCTACTTATGAAATAAGTTCATGCAATAATTAAGTTAGAGTAAGTAACAGGAAAAGTTGATTTTTTAAAATTTACATTTATATATATATATTGAGCAATAATGAATATGCTTTATTGCATTAATTGAAAATTTGCTACATTGATAGCTATTCAATTGCATACATTTACACTAATATAAGTAGTGTTTTAATTGCGTGGTACATATTTCCCCTGAGTAATATCCCTGTTCAAGCACGTTTATTTGTAAAACTCCAAGAATAATGCAGTAGCAGCTATCCTTACTACATGAATTTAGATTTCACTATTTCACTAAATTTATGTCAATATCTTATTTCAGTTTCACATTTAATGTCGCATTATTATATAATATAACAATATAATTCGAATTTGATGATGAAAACAGAAGGTAACATTGAAACTTTATAATAATGGTATCATTATTAATAAATCATGGCATTAGTATTAATATAACCATATAATATTTCCATTAATTACTTTTGTAAAGAAATTAAATTTAATCATTGACAAGCTTAAATAGAGATAGTAGATACACATCAAAACAAAAGTGACAATACATTAGTTAGTAATAGCTTTAACAATGAAAACGCCAGGATAAACAAGGAAACTAAATAAAAATAGTAATCATTAGAACAAACCAAAACAAAAAACCTACTTTGTTTAAAATATACACACATGCACAGTCAAGAATAAATACTTTAATATCAAATTAAATGAAAAATCATTTTGTTTCATCTTATTTATTATTGAATTCTTGCTGTCTAGTTCATTTTTTTATTTACTACATTGAAGCATTACAAGCTTAGTGTAGGGAGTTGGCTTACAAAATTTAAAAATAAAAGTAAATACATTTTTAATATTATAAAATAAAAGCAATAACGGCAAAAATTTAGATCATTTTGGCAACCATTGCAAAACAATTAGCCTACCATTTTAAATAGCTTATAATAGCATTAAGCTTTAGTTCATAAGCAGCATTTACCTCACTTAACAGTTTATATTATTCATTAATCATGGATGAACGCAACATAAATAAAGTTAAATATCTTAAAACAACAAAATTTCGACTGAAGTGAGTAAATTAAATAGTTGTTTTTCTTAGCTAATAGTACATAGAATAGATAACTGAGGTATATATTTTACTCTTAAACAGTCATAAATCGGACAAGTAATAAATAAATGAAATAAGTCTTCATTTTCATAAAGATTACAAAGAGTGCAAAGCTGGTTAGGTTTGGTTAAGTAAGCTATTGGTTTATATTCAATTTTTTTAGATAAATTACTGCAAGTTCTGAGTTGAAATACTATGCTACTAACATGGAATGGTAGAGAAAATAGTAAATGTTCAGTAGCTGAGAGGAACATAGAGGAAGAGGAAAACTGTACGCCTAAATACACATATTTTTTTGTTACCTCAATTTCAGTATTTTCATAGACAAGTTTTTCTAAAAGAGTTGTACGTCCTCTATGAAATTTTATAATTTTAGTTTTAGCGGGATTTAGTTTTAGGGAATTAAGATGACAATATTCCTCCAGTGCCTTTAACTTTCTTTTCATGTCAACATAAGAGTCGGACAAATTAATTAGATCGTCCGCATATAAGGGAACCAATAATTCGTTAAGGCCATCTATATTCAGACCAGAAATACCCTCCGTTTCCATAAAAAATGTTTCTAAATCCGATATAAACAAGATGAACAGGAAAGGGGAGAGAATTTCCCAATGGAAAACCACTTCTGTCGTTAAAATATCAGAGGATACATTAGATCCTACTCTTACATTTAAAACAGCGTTATCATAAAAATGTTTTAAAATTCTGATAATTTTAGGGCACTATCGCATTTCAAACAGTTTAGTCCAATGTTTAACAGAATCAAAGCAAGGTCTAGTTTATTTATGCATTTCTGAAATTCTCTTAAATATTGTGATATTAGCGTGCTACCTTCCAAGGGCACTCCACTTCTCTCTTATCCAAATATTTTACATGTATATATTACACTTTGTGAATTATTTCCATTGCACGGACAGTTTGGAGATTTCATTCGTTTAAATCTATTCATTCATGTTTTCCCTTTAAGCCTCGAAAATATTGTGGTAAAGAATTGCCTACTAAGTGCTCCTTGTTTACTTTTTCTTCATTGCTTTTCTTATGTCACTTTTGCTTGCACTCTTGCCCTGCCTTCAATCCATTTTTCAGGATTAATACTTCTTAGTA